>VDFB02379359.1:0-13869 GCA_007258455.2 Sequoia sempervirens
TCCATCCTACCCCCTCTCCCTCTCTTAGGTCTCTCTCTCACTCAATCCCTCTATCTACCATTAACCCTTAGGTCTATGTGTACACAAATCGGATATCCAATTCAAATCGGATATCTGATTTGAATCGGATATCCGATTTGTAGAACTAAAATTATACTGTTACAAGTATCATAATTTTTTTTCAAATGAATCAGATATCATATCATAACGGATATCAGATTTGTGGGCCATAGAAAATCCCCATGTGGGCTGTTTTGTGCATTCCAACAGACCCTACATTCTGTTTGCAGGTGACACACACGCGGTTTCAGACAGGAAGAGACAAAGATCAAATTTTTGGAGCATCTTCTATTGAAATTTGTCATAAGAAATTATTTTTAGTATCTTTTATGAGGTATAATGGGGAGCAGCAATTGTCAGAAGCAAAAACGTAAGAGAAAGCTTACAAAATAAGAAATTGAAGCATATAGACAAAGACATAGAGAAAGTCATAGGAAGAGAAGACAAGGTATGTTAAATATTGGTGAACCTAACCCCTATGGTCTTTCAAGTGAAGAGGAAATTGAAGATGTTCAAGGTGAAAATATTCAAGGTGAAAATGTTGGAATTGAATATGTTGAACATGATATTCAAATTAGGAATGGAATTATTGAAATTGATAATGAAAATGTTCAAGGTGAAAATGTTGGATTTGAAGATGTTGAACATGATATTGAGATTGGGAATGAAAATATTGAAATTGATAATAAAAATGTTCAAGGTGAAAATGTTGGATTTGAAGATGTTGAACATGATATTGAAATTGGGAATGAAATTATTCAAATTGATATTGAAAATGCTCAAGGTGAAAATGTTGGAAATGAAGATTTTGAACATAATATTTAAGCAAGTGTAAATTATGTTTCACCAAATTACATGAGAAATGAAGAACCTTGTATGGAAGAAAGACATACTCCAATTTCAAGACCTTCAAGAACCCCTAAATGGTTACTTGAATTTGATGATAACATTATAAACAGTTTTGAAGGAAAGAGGTCAACACGAACTATTTGATTATGGGCTAGAAGACTTTTCAACCAATATTTTAGTGATAAGACATTGACCGAGCAATGCCAACTTTTTGTACAATTGCTAAAGATGCAAAAGATGAGACCTTTTCTATCCAAATTGAAGATTCGTGTGAACAAGAAGACCGAAAAAAATTCTATTATTGTCAAAAATCTTTTTAATGCTCTCAAGTCTATTGGAAAAAGTAACAAGGAAAAGGATAAGAGAGCTTCTCAGAGAGTCATTACAACACCCTAGTAAGCCTTCAATTGAAAAAGGCTTTCTTTATGAGACAAACTTGTATTGATTTTGACATAAATTGTAAAAATTTGATAGAGCACTCGCAAGAAGAGGAAGAATAGATGATCCTCTTCAAAATGATACATGGGCTTTTGTTGGGATTCTTCCACGTGTTGATAAGAAGCTAACCGGTAATGTAAAGCGGGTAATTCAACAATTTTATCATGATAACTCTAGAGTATCACCCAATGCAAAGGATGTTTTAAAGTTAAGAATTGGAAATTGAGACCATACACCACATCCTAAACATTTCTTGGAATCAAGCCAAACAATGTTGTTCAAAATTTTTATTGAAACACATAAAAATATGGAAATCTCGCAAAGGACTTTTGAGGGTTTGAAGCCATTTTATTGTGTGCCTCTTAAGATTCGTAATACTTGTTGCAAATACCATGTGGAGTTTTCAATGTACCATGAGCTATTATGCTATATCCGTTCTACTTTGCATACTAATGAAATGTTGCAGGAGTGTGGTACAATGCATCTTCCGAAATCATCAAGGGACTTGCTAGATCTATTTTTATGTTCTAGAGATGATGGTTGCTTTTTCTATAGAAATGATTGTTTAAATGCAAAGTACTCACAATGTGGTGGCTTGTCAAAGTTTGTTCAATGTTTTCATGAGATTTCCGAACATGAATTTGGAAAGAAGATTGTTGAGAAAAAGATATATGAGATAGTCAAATATACTTTGCAAAGTGGAGGTGAAGGTTCTAGATGTGAGTTGGTTACAAAAGAATGCAGTGTTGCTGATTTTATTTCAGATTTTAAGGACAATCTTTTCTACAAGTATGCAAGGCATAGTCATAGGTCTCAGTGGTTGGATCAACAATTTAGGATGTGTAAGGACTCTTTTCAAATTGGCACTATTATATCAGTGGTTGATTTTGCAGAAAACTACACATTGTAACCACAAAACGAGGTACAATCTCAGTATTACAATTCCATTCATATTGCTATTTTTTTCCACATAACGTTTAGACATGCACCTGATAGTACAAAGGAGGATTGAAAGATAATTAGAGAGTATCATTTTTATATGAGTGATGATAGATCTCACTCGTCTGAGTATGTCCAACATTGTTTCGATAATTTTTTTGAGTTCTTGCAGGAGCATGATATAGCATTGGGCCGACATCTAATTTGGTCAGATAATTGCACAGGTCAATTCAAGAATGCTCGTATGTTTTATTGGTTGAGTAGAATGCATGTAGAGAGGGGTCTACCTCATATTTGGAGTTTTTTTGAAGCTGGACATGGGAAAGGGGAGCATGATGGAGCAGGTGCATGCGTAAAGAGAGCTCTAGTTAAGGAGCAATTGAAGATTTCAAGAGAAAAATTCAGCGATGCACGTTCTATAGTTGATTGGTGTAGTTCAACATTGTCACAAGGAGGGACACTTGATTCAACAGTGCGCAGATTCTTTTGGTTCGTTGAGGAGGGTACAGTGGGAGGCAGATTGGATTGTCATGCAATCAAAGATTCTTCAAAGATGCATTCATTTCAAAGCTTAGATGCAAGCACATGGACCATTTGGACACAAGAGTTGGCTTGTTTTTATCAGAGTTGTATTCAGTGCAAGTGGGATCAATGTGAGTCAAGTGAGTGGGTGGATACATGGGTACCACATTATCTAACTCCTTTATCTCAAACAATATCCATGACAAATGACACAATGGAAAGTTCAGTTGATTACAACCTGCTTTCAGATCTACTACAGCTAGGACATATTTTTGCAGTTGTTGCACTGTAGGGGAATGAAGAGAGATCAGACTATTGGTTGGCTCAATGTGTGCGGGTAAAGCATAAGCTAACACAACCGATGGAAGATGATGATGGTTTCATGTATCCTACAGGTTTAGTTGTGGTTGCAAGAACTTGGTTGCGAACATACATGATTAGCAAGAATGGCATACCTGCATTTGAAGACTACGAGAAACACAAAACCATTCTCATGTATTCGTACCTTGTTATAGCAACAAATGTTAAGTTGTTGAAGCATCATGCCAGACTAAAGAGAAAACAACTATGGAAACTTAGTAATGTTGATCATGAAGTAATATTGGATACTCTTAAGCAAAGAGATGACCCTTCAGGCACACTTGAATAGCATTTTCAAGAATGGAAGGTAGAATGCTTATGTTCATTATGATTAAGTTCATTAGTGTTCTTTATTTAATACTGATATTTTATATACTATTGCAATGCAGGTGTCTTTAATAGTGATATTTTGTATGCACTTTTGCGATATTTTTGGCAAGATTGATCATGGACCTACTGCAACAATAGCCAGCTCTGATCCTTTTGAAGAGGTATGTGTCTTTTATAGTTTGCATCACCAACTCATCATCATTCAAGTTGTTTAGATTAATATAGATATGTTAGTCTAAGCATCTTTTCTATTGTGACAATACAGATTTCTCATTTTCCCACTTTTGCGATATTCCTAGCATGATTGATCATGGACCTGTTGCAACAATAACCAACTCTAATCCTTTTGAAGAGGTATGTGTCTTTTATAGTTTGCATCACCAACTCATGATCATTCAGGTTGTTTAGATTAATATAGATATGTTATTCTAAGCATCTTTTCTATTGTGACAATATAGATTTCTCATTTTCCCACTTTTGCGATATTCCTGGCACGATTGATCATGGACCTGCTACAACAATAGCCAGCTCTGATCCTTTCGAAGAGGTATGCAATAGATTACAACAATATAGATTGGTTATTCTAAGCATCTTTTATAGTTTGCATTACCATCTCATCATATTTTGTGTCATTTAGAATAATATAGATTGGTTATTCTAAACTACCTTGATGGTTTGTACAGGTGCTTATCAGTCTAGAACGTGAACATACTACTATTGTTGAAGATTGTGCCCTGAATGCCTCTAATAGGAAAATTTTGTAAAATTGGGTTGTTTAGCTACCTTATTTTCCCATTTATCACATTCACCAATGGGTATGCCCTCATTTATCCATTAGTCACCTGGAATTGATTGTTAGCCACTTAGATTTAACTATTAACCCATTCTAGGACACTTCTTCAATTGCAAGGGTGACCTCATGGTCACAAACCTATTCCCTTTCATTTTAAAATTCAAAATTCAAACTTTTGGCTAAGTGGCGTCATTCACCCACTTTGAGTTGACTAAACACATGTTTGGCATAATTTGATGATATACACTAGCATTAATAACATACAATATATTCATTATAATCATGAAAACATTCATTTATCTTATAGCATTAGAGCAATTAATAGTGAGACATTTTGATTCAATGCAATAAAAATGAGTAACAAATTTAAACATCTAGAGTGCTTTCCAACTATTTTTAATCTTGTTTCACTTTTTGGGGATTGATCTAGGAGAACTTGCCTCCCCATGAGAAATCAACAACCTTTATGATATTTATAAATACCACCAAGTCCCTAGATATTCAAGAGTAGATCAAAGATAAACATTCATACCCTTATCAACCCTTAATTATCAAATACCCCCTATCAACCCTTAATTATGTTAGGTTGATTGTGTTTGATTGATTGCATTTACTTAATTATCCTAGGTTAACTTCATAAATAAACTTTTTTTTTCTTTATATTTTGTTGAGCCCAACCAATCCTACACTTGATCCAACCTTCTTTTTAGAGTTTTACATTATTAAGGTTTTCAAATCTACAATTTTCTAAGTTTACATTCTATTTTCAAATTTGAACTTTCCTATACATCCTTGTACATCATTGGTACATTTTTCTATTAGGTTTTTCATTTTTTATGTTAAGATATAGTAAATTATATTCACTTGCAATTTGATGTGTACTCTTGTATTGTTAGAATGAGTACTTGAATGATCATGAGGTGTTGAGGGAAATATTGTTTTCATTAGTATTCTTTGGAATGCTTGGGATATTGTTGTAATGGCATTGAATAAAGAAGGTCATCAATGGGAGTCACACAATCGTTGCCATCAATTAAATTGACCATCTCTCACATGTAATGCTTGGGAGTTACATTGGGAGAAGTGGATCATCTTTCCATAATGTTATGGGTTCCTACTTAGTTGATATGTTCATAGTGGAGGGCTAGTTTTGGGAATTTGTGCTCTCGATGAGTTATTGGTCAAATACATTATCTATTCATGGATTCTATCTTGAGTGCTATCATAATTACACGTTGGGGTGGTTCATGGTTTTAAACTATCAAGAATGGTTTTGGTGGCAATTAGTTTGGGGAAACCACTTACATGGTTTTATCTTCCCATTGCTTTGTAAATTGGAGGAATTATATGGAGGTTTCATGGGTTATGCAGGTGTACTTAAGGCCTTCAAGGGCTCGAGACAGGTTTGGTTGAAGGAGTTTTTTCCTTTGAGTCAATAAAGTTTTAATTGCTCAGTTCATATTTTACTGTTTTTCTTGTGTTTTTTGCCTATGCACAAGCCATTCAAGCATTTTTGTATAAAAAATTTATGTAGAAACGTTATTACATGTCTTGATGTTATTTCAAGAGTGGAAGGTGTGGAGAACTTGGTTTTGAAATAAAATGAAGAGTTAAAGGTCTAAAAATGGTGGTTTTTTTTCACTTGAAAATAGAGTTTTTACCCTAGGGTTTACAAAAATCTCTGAGAAACCAGAAGTTTCTTTGTTTTCTAAGCATATTGGGACCTAAATAAAGGTTTCTAAGGTGGTGACAGAGTCTGAAAGTTTGTGGAAGTGCAACATCCAATAAATCCTCAAGAAGTACACTAAAAACAAGGGTTTTGTGATTTGACGGTTACAGGTCCGTACAAATAGAATCAAATTGCAAAATATTTGTTTTCTTGGCAATTTATTTGTTGTCCCAAGGTTTTAGGGTTCGTTGTGGTGTTTGAAGGTATGTTGCTTTGCATTTTTGGGCTAATTGAGTAGCCTGTTGAAGGGTGAATGTATAGGAAGTCAACGCTGGTTCAAAGGAGTCTATGTTGTTTCTCATACATGTTGTGTAACTTGGATATGGGTGTTTGAATCAGTCATGTGTTCATCTGGTGTTTTGGAAGATTGTGGAGTAATTGGACAAAAACTAGTTTCTCACTATTACAAGGGTTTAAGGGGGTTAAAGAGGGAAATGTGTATTTAGTTACTTGTCAAGTTTTAAGGGAGTTTTGGACTGTCCAAAGAGGTCAGAATAATCTTGTTAGATGCCTCAAATAGGTAGGTTGCAAAGAATTTGTGATTGTGCCTTTGTGTCTGTATTTACACTGCTTGCATCTGGCAACTTTTCCCTCCATTGAAAATTCATCACCACAAGAAAACACCTTCAAGATAGCAAAAACCGAGAGAATTTTTTGTAGATGGTCCCAACATGATCCCATAGCTTAAGACAAAGATTCTGTAAGCACCACGATCTCTGAGAAATAGCCCTTCAAAGATTGTTGCCTTTTAGCACTTTGGACTCTTAAGGGAAATCGCCGGTCCAATGTAGCTCAGAGTGATTCGGTGTATTTGGGTGCAAGAGAGGACCATCCCTAGCATAAACGTACCCATCCAGATGTGTTGGAATAGTCCGTTTAGTCATACGAGTTGCGGAATGAAAGTTGCACCACTTTGCAACTTTACACTGCTTGCATCTGGCAATTTTTCCCTCCACTAAAAAGTCATCACCACAGGAAAACGCCTTCGAGATATCAAAAACTGAGAGAGGTTTTTGTAGATGGTCCCGACACAATCCCATAGCCTTAGATGAAGAGTATGTAAGCATCACGGTCTTCAAGAAATAGCCCTTCAAAGATTGCTGCCTTTTAGCACTTTGGACTCTTAAGGGAAATCGTCGGTCCAATGTAGCTCAGAGTGATTCGGTGTATTTGGGTACAAGAGAGGACCATCCCTAGCGTAAATGTGCCCATCCGGACGTGTTGGAACAGTTCATTTGGTTGTATGAGTTGCAGAATGAAAGTTGTGCCACTTTGTAACTTTACATTGCTTGCATCTGGCAACTTTTCCCTCCACTGAATAGTCATCACCAAAGGAAAACGCCTTCGAGATAGAAAAAACTGAGAGAGGTTTTTTTAGATGGTCCCAACATGATCCCATAGCCTTAGACAAAGAGTCTGTAAGCATCACGATCTTCGAGAAATAGCCCTTCAAAGATTGCTACCTTTTAGCACTTTGGACTCTTAAGGGAAATCATCGGTCCAATGTAGCTCGGAGTGATTCGGTGTATTTGGGTGCAAGAGAGGACCATACCTAGTGTAAACGTACCCATCCAGATGTGTTGGAACAGTTCGTTTGGTCGTACGAGTTGCGGAATGTAAGTTGCACCATTTCGCAACTTTTCCCTCCACTGAAAAGTCATCACCACAGGAAAACGCCTTCGAGATAGCAAAAACCGAGAGAGGTTTTTCTAAATGGTCCCAACACGTTCCCATAGCCTTAGACGAAGAGTCTATAAGCATCATGGTCTCTGATAAATAGACCTTCAAAGATTGATGCCTTTTAGCACTTTGGATTTATAAGGGAAATCGTCAGTCCAATGTAGCTCGGAGTGATTCGACGTATTTGGGTGCAAGAGAGGACCATCCCTAGCGTAAACGTACCCATCCAGAGGTGTTGGAATAGTCCGTTTGGTCGTACGAATTGCAGAATGAAAGTTGCACCACTTTGCAACTTTACACTGCTTGCATTTGGCAACTTTTCCCTCCACTGAAAAGTCATCACCACAGGAAAACGCCTTCGAGATAGCAAAAACCGAGAGAGGTTTTTGTAGATGGTCCCAACAAGATCCTATAGCTTTAGATGGAGAGTCTGTAAGCATCACAGTCTCCGAGAAATAGACCTTCAAAGATTGTTGCCTTTTAGCACTTTGGACTATTAAGGGAAATCGCTAGTCCAATGTAGCTCAGAGTGATTCGGCATATTTGGGTGCAAGAGAGGACCATCCCTAGCGTGAACGCATTATCCCGGACACGCAGTTGGAACAAATTGCTTGGTCGCACGAAGTTGCGGAATGAAATTTGCACCACTTTGCAACTTTACACCGCTTGCATCTGCAACTTTTCCCTCAACTGAAAAGTCATCACCACGGAAAACACCTCCAAGATAGCAAAACCGAGAGAGTTTTTTTGTAGATGGTCCCAACACGATCCCATAGCCTCAGAAGAGTCTGTAAGCATCACGGTCTCCGAGAAATAGACCTTCAAATATTGCTTCCTTTTAGCACTTTGGACTCTTAAGGGAAACTAGTGGGAACATAGTTAACTTCTTCACAAACTTGGTTTGAAGTAATTTCATTCTTTTTTGTGCATTTAAAATGGAGTTTTATGCCTTCCACCCTAAAAGTGACCTCTAAATAACTTCAAACACCTTAACTACCTCATTCTTATTCATTTGTTTTGCAAACAAGCATTTTCATTCCAAGAGGCTGAGCTTTCATTTTTGCTTGTTGGATTGAATGCGGATCTGTGACACAACTTTCTTTTTCAAAAATTGTTCAACATCATTGAACTAAGAATTTATCACACATCTGTTGAGCAAAAAAGGAGTACCACAAACTAAAACACATTACACTTTGGTTCTCACTGACTTGATGTACTCTTCAACATCTCTCTTCTCTAAAAGCGACCTCTAAATCGCTTCAAACACCTTAACTACCCTAAAAGCGACCTCTAAATCACTTCAAACACCTTAACTATGTCATTCTTATTCATTTGTTTGCAAACAATCATTTCATTCCAAGAGGATGAGCTTTCATTTTTTCTTTCAAAGAAAAATCTTCCTATGCCACTATTACAGTGCACAAGTAAACCAGGTTTTGTATTGTGGACCTATATTAAGCTACCACTCTCAAGTACCAATGTAACAATGATACAAAATAACTTTTGAGACTGCAAGAGGACATCTGATAACTCTTGAGTGTACTAAAAGAATTCTTATGATTTTTGAAGAATGTTGATAACTCTACTCAGTTGTCTTATTTTTTCAATATCATACAAATTGAACCCGGCATCAATAGACTTTGTATATCAAGCTACCACAATTCAAGTTTCAACGATGAATATTTATCATGCATGTTTTAAATGACATTCAAGTTTATAGTGGTTTTTTTGTTTATATGATGTTATGTGATATTCTAATCATAATTCATGCTTCTAGGCTGCACATCTATATATATATAATTTTTACATGTTTTCTCCATTGTCCGGCCCCTACACTACAAGTAAATGGATGTATAGCATGTGGAATGAGGGGGCAGCAGGCCTGAAACCCCTTTAAAGTTTGTTTGAGTGCTTTCTTTCATTTTTGTGAGTTTTGTGCCAAGTCTCCTCAAAGAAATGTGATCTCATAGAATTCCATGACAAGCTAATGCAATTGATAGCTGCCCCTAGTTATTAGTTATGTAATGTGAAGTAATTGCATAACTTCTTAGGTTGACTTTGTAAAAACTATATTGTTATTGAAATTTTTTCATCTATCAACATCTAGTTGTTACTTATGCAATGTGAAGTAATGCTTTGAGTTTGAAAGATGTGCAATGCAATGTAATCAACAATATGAATATAAACTACATAATATTTAACCATTCTTTTATGCTATTGTACATTGATATTTAACCATTGCTCACTTGATTAAATTTTCAAAGAGTTTAATCATGCACATGAGGAGGAAATTAAATTTCAATTGTCAACTTCTATATATATCAAATTATCCAATAATCAAGTGTATGTCCATATACAAGAATGGCATCAACGCCAACTCAAACAAAGTTTTACAATATGTGGCATATGCCATCTCGGTATCTATTCAAAATTTACATGCCAAAAATGTCTATCTCATCCTAAACTACTAGTGGATCATCAAAATGGAGCCTCTTTGAAGCACTCATTGGCTCTGAAGGTAGCTGCACAAGAAAAAGTCAAACCACAATTGAGATTATTATACTATATAATTTAAAATTGAATAATTAACATAAAAATCAATACACATTGAATTATAATTGAACTCTAAAATTGAAATCTTGATTACTTGAAATATACGTCTCTTCGAAGGGTCAGGAGTCCTAGAATATACCCCTCTCAAAGAACTAACCAAACCAAATTTTGTAACGTCAATCTATATATGTGAACAAAAACATGAAATTGATCCAAGTTAGCATAGAATTGTCAGTAATAAGAACATATTTACCAAGTACAAAATAAAATAAACACATACCTCTTTAGGCTGATCTTTTTTAGTATCTCCTTTAGGTGTTTCAACACCTCCTCCTTTAGGTGTTTGAATACCTACTCCTTCAAGTGTTGTGGAACTTATCAACAATGATGTATAGCTCACAACTGCCTGTACATAAAAATGACAAGTACATATGAAACTATGAATCTCTGTCAATGTATGCATAATCAATAAAATATCTTATAAATCTTAATTCAATCAAATATGAGTTCAATTACCTTTCCCTTATCTAACATTGTGCATCCATAGTCTGGAGAGCATCGCACCTTGCTCGCACTAGGTGTTTCCTACAAGCAGAGAATAAGATAAACATATAAGTTAATATATAATTTCATTAATGAAAATTCAAATGACAAGCAAGTATACAGTAAAAAAATGTAAATGAGTGAGTGCGAAAATACATATTGTGTGCATCTCAAAGCCAAATGATATGGTCGTAAGGGTGCTATCAGTCACCCGTGTGAGCTCCTCTTCAGACATTAACTATTAAATAGACCATGTAAATAAATATTAGTACTTGATACTATCTCTTATTAATATTCATTTTAAAAAAAATGCAAGTTATGAATTTACACCTTAAATGTTACCTGTGTAACTACTCCAATGTCCACCTCTCTAGCAGCAGAGGACTTTGTAGGGTGTGCTCCACTCCCCTGCATATGATCTGCTATAATCTCCACATCCTGGATGTCATAATCAGAAGTGTCTAATGGATGCTCAGGGGGTTGTACAATAGGACCCAAGCATATTTGCTGGCACATATTGCAAATATGGACCTCGAGGAGGATGATGCAGCAGCACTGGATCCATCGCCAAGATCACTAGACTGTGGCTAAGCTACTGAAGAAGCATGGGAAACCAAAAGACCACTCAAAGAGAGAATGGCCTGGATAGTTTGTGTGGCTGCATCCTCCATAATATCTGGATGTTGTACTACAGGTGGTGGAGGAAGGGGAGGATGGGGAACATGTGGGCGCCTGACTACTCTAGTTGCCCCTGGCCTATCCTAGGGCATACCTCCACCAATGCCCTGGAAGGGTTTAATGTCAAAGTAATTGACATGATGCCCTAACAAAAACTCAACATATAATTTTTTAATAAAGTAAAAAGGTACATCAAGATTATTGTTGGATGGTTTATCAAAAACCATACACCAACGATCCCAAAAGTTATCTACTATGCCCCTATGCGTGCACCATTTTATAGAAAGTTTTGGTTTGTTAACATTAATTGGAAAACTAGTGTTGGGGTTAATAAACAAAGAGGCTATCTGGGCTTTTGTTATTTGGATATCTTTCACATCATCATAAGACAATCCACATGCATAATATTGCCTCATGGTTTCTCGCCACGAATGAAAGGCATTATGTTGGGTGGAGAGGGTTTCTACATTTGTAATTATTCCTATCAACGTGGTTGACATACGGGATAATCAAGGGATTTTCTTATAAACATCACAAATTCCCCTCAATTGCTCCAATTTTTCATGAATTAAGTCTTCAATTGATGGCTGCGGAGGTGGTGCAACATTTGACATTTCTGCATTTTCATTCTCAGCTAGTGGATTTTCATTCTCAACTAGTGGAATTTTTGCATTCTCGTTCTCGGCAGCCATAATTCCTGATTAAAGTTAAAAAATAATTAATCTAATTAAAATTAGACAATATAAATGAAAATATTATAAAAATACCCTAGTTTTTAAAAAAATCCAAAAAAAACCCTACTTTTTAACAAAAAAATATAAAATTCTCTAATTTTTAATACAAATACATAAGAAACACTATTTTTAAATCCAAATCCATTAAAAACTTCATTTTTTTATCAAAACCATTCTAAACTCAATTGTTTCATAAAAATTCAATCAAAAACCCTATTTTGAAAAAAAATCCACAAAAAACATTCATTTTTTTTATCAAAATCCATTCTAAATTCAATTTTTTCATAAAAAATTCAATCAAAAACCCTATTGTGAAAAAAATCCACAAAAAACATTCATTTTTTTTATCAAAATCCATTCTAAACTATGTGCTTGCGGGTTCTTCACTGTGAAATAACTTAAAAACAATGACTGTTTTTTTATATATGCTTTTTGCAAATCGGATATCTGATCCAAATCGGATATCCAATTTGTAAAACTAGGTTTGGTGTTTGGTATGGTGACACCCGAGCCTAAAAAAATTCAACACGTTCTTTTTGCATTTTTCGGTCAATGAAAGACGTGTTTTTTTCCTCATTGCCACTTTTTGGCCCACCATGATCCTGCACATACCCTGATGTAGCATTAAGGATCCAATTTAAGCATTTTTTCACATCTAATTCAAGCTCAAGATCTACATTCTTCATGGTCACTTCATGTTATATTGTAGATTTACATTTCAATACATCATTCAAGGTATCCTTGTTCATGTTTCATGTTCATGCTTCATTATTTCATCTTAAAGTTTAATTACCTAAATGGGGTTTGACCAAGGAAAACTCCAATCTACTAAAAAAAAACATTTTTCCCTCTCTTTGATGTGTGACTTGCAGATCTAGGTTAAGGATGCATTGAAGAGAAATGTTGGAGAAATATTTCAAGGTTGCAAAATTGTCAAAGTTGTCACCTTGTTTACAAGATCATAGAAAGCCATCTACATAGCATAATTCAGTGTTTTAGATCAATAAATCAAGTTGGGAAGGAAGAGTCAAGATAGAAGAACAAATTTAGACCTTGAATTTTCAAAAAAGTAGAATGAGATTAATACGCCACTTGTGGCATATGAGTCCTAGTATATCAATTTTTCTAGGTTTCAGAGGATTTAGACTTGTCATTGCCAGATTCCAGTTTCTGTCGAAAAACCCTAATCTAGGAATGACTCACCTAGCTTGGAATATGAGTCCTAATGAGCATTAAAATCAACATTTTTAGGATTTCAAATCTTGATTCAAGCCTCTTCAATTTCTAGGTGCACCTCTATACTTTCTCAATCTATCATTCTAAGTTTCATAATCTAGGTCATATGGTTAGGTTTTACATATCATTCACATTCCTAGTCTTTCCAAGCACTTGCTTGGTGGTGAACCCCCTTATTATCTTTAATCACACCCTAGGACACCCTTATTGTAGATCTCTTTCCCTCATTCCATCCTTGGATTGAGATTTTTAGGGTTTTCCTTGAATGAACTTTGGTGAAATAGGTTCTCCTAGTTCCATATCCCAAAAGGTGGGACTCTTATTTCCTTGTGTTCATTTTGGTGAACTTAGCCTTTAGAACACCTTATTTTTTGATTTGGAGAACATCATAGTTCTAGATCTATCTTGCATTAACTTTGCATTAG
>VDFB02379360.1:0-62367 GCA_007258455.2 Sequoia sempervirens
TATAAGAAAGTACATATGAAATATTTTATTCATGAGACTCATGAGTATTGCAGGAGCATTCATCAATTTGAATGGTACCACTGTAAACTCATAGAGACCATACACAGTCTTGAAAGCAATATTATGAATATATGCTTATGAAATTTGTAATTGATAATAATCCCAGACTTAAGGTCAATATTTAATAACACTCTTGCTCCATGCATCTGATCAAACAAATCATTGATCCTCAGAAGTAGGTAATTATTTTTTATCATCACCTTGTTCAATTGTATATAATATATAAAAAGATGAAGGGATTCATCCATCTTCTTCATGAAGATGATGAGAGATCCCCAAGGATGGTTGGGGTTTTTGGGAGGCATGAACCTCCCCAATCCACCACACTGTTTTAAAAGGGGTGTGACCACCTTGAGGGAGTTATGACCCTTTGTGAGAGCATAGCCTCCCATAGGGAAGACCGACCCACAACACGTGTGAACAACAAAAAAAAACAAAATATTTGAATATAACAAACTAAATCTCAAACCTATAAATCATTTTCCCCACTATGATTAAGTTTATAAATTACATTCATGAACAAAAATCCTTCTCTCTATGTTGATGCCACAATGGCAAGAGTTTGCCCCTCTGTATTTTAAACAACAAAAAATAAAATATATACCTGTGTGTTTCATTCACGCCCTTCACCCAACATCTTGCATACTAGACCACACAAAATCTCATTTATGGATCTCAAATCCTATTTCCTTTTGAGAAAAACAAAGCTAAAACATCATAGCCATTATTACCCTACAAATCTTCTCTACAATAATATTAATATAATATTTGAGATTATGAAAGCTTTATGATTAGGGTTTTCAAATACTAGCAGTAGTATTAAAATTATTTAAATCTCCATTATGCTTGGTTTCCCAACTCGTTAGCATAGACATGTTAAATTTTAATTATCCACAGTTACAATAATCACCACAAATGACAACAGTTAGAATAAATCTGTTGTTAAACGTGCAGTCTAGTAATAGGAGCAATGTTAAAATAGACACTCTATGCCATTATTGAATAATGATAGGTATGCTTAATAACATGGTAAATAAATTCACCATAACTCTTTACGTGAGTAATTTAGGGAGTTAATAATGATATTTTTTAGGGGCTATAAACTCCTTATTTTTAATACTAAGGATAGAAAGAATTGTTTATATTCAAAAAGAACTTTTATATTAAATGGTAATAATAATATCAATATGAACAATGTCATTTATATTAATTATAATATAAGTATTTATATTTAAAGATTATAATATTAATTTTATAATTAATAGCAAATGAATATGATTTTAATATTAATATTGAGAATACTATTAATATTAATAGATAGTAAGGACAAATAGTAATATTATATCCTTGTACAAATATGGAAATTAATATATGTTTTTGGAGGAATACCAGATCAAGCATACATACCGAGAGGGGAATCAATTGGCGGAAAAATTAGCAAACAAGGGTTGTGAACAAGAGTAGGAGGAAATAATATATGATACATGGTTAAAAAATATCATGCAAGAATTGCAAAGTATTATAAATGGAGAAATGCATGTGATAAATGAGTAATCTGGGTGACACAGAGGTAGAATATAATTTGGAGTGTCATATAAAGTAGCGTATATGGATAACAAGTAAGAAGGCAACACAAGTGTCAAAAACTTGGATAGAAATGTACAGGGGTAGTTTGGTGTCTGGATGATGGCATTTAAGTGGCGTCTGGTAATGATGATAAAGCAAGGATGATCTCATATAAAAATGCAATTATTCCAAAGCGAGGGGATGAATTCATACTTGGTATGAGAATAAAATAGAAGCATTGTTTTTAAATCATCAAGCAACAATGGAGGTGATATAATCAATAAAAAAAGTATAGATAGTAGCAGTGTGGAAAGCTATCGTATGTTTTCATGTACTAATGTTTATTGGTTTTGCAGGTTACTGGATTTAAATACCTGTAAATCACACCATATAATGATTAAAAATCTTTCCAACGCAATATCCCATGTGTCATTCGTGTTAAACCACTTGTGTCATGCATGCCAATTTCAGTGTCTGGCTGATGAAAAGAAAAAATAATCAAAAGGAATTAAGCCTCAATTGTTCCAGTCATAATTTCATCAGAAGTGCATTAGTTATAAGGCCAAGGTGGCGTTAGAATGTTTCATTGTGTTTCTTATCAGGAGCGTAGCAGTTATCAGGGTATGTGTGCTATGTGCTAAATTCTAGTGAGTTTCATTGCAATAAGTGAAGAAATTGGATCATAACCTAGGTTTTCATCATCTTGCCACTGCTACAAGTGAAACAATAAGTGTTTTGCAAGTGGTTTGCTAGAGTGCAGCTTTGGTTACTAAATTTTCTCTATTCAGAACTAGTTGTGATATGCTAGGGTCTCGTCTTTGGCTATCAGTCCTTTCTCTTTTGGTTTCAAATGTGATTTGTTGGGGTATAATCTTTGTGTACTACTTCTTTGCTGGTTACTAGGTGTGATTCACTGGGGTTTTGCCTCTGGTAAATGTGGGTGCTTTATTAGTTGGAATCTTAGTTGATTTCTACTATATTGGGGTCTGAAATATTTTCTTCATCCATTTTGGGGGATTGTTGTACAATAAACACGTAAATTGATGCATTTTGTTTTGCTAGTATTTGCATTGCCTTGCAGTCGACTTGAGGTTTTTTTAGGAGATACTCAATGGCATACATTCCAAAGAACCTCAAGGTAGCTGTTCAAATTCATGAAGGGGAGTGACCATTTTCAAGAGAGGTAACAAAGTTTGAATTGTCGCATGTCTTCAAAGTTCCATGTCCAAGTGTGGTGGATAGTATTAAGATGATAATTAGAGTGGAAATCGTGCAGTCGAGTGCCCCCAGATTGTTATTCCCAACACATCTTCTTTCAATCTTCCTTTCAAACACTCTAGATTTTTTGTAATCTTTTGAAATGATGGAAATTGTGGTAAAAGAAATGGTTTCTTGAAATTCTTTAAGGAGAATGAGTTATTACAATGTGTGTAGGAGTATAATATAGAGAGTGGGAAGGGATATGTTGCAGGAATATTCCCAAAATGTTACTTGAAACACAAACAAGCATTTAGAGCAGTGTTTGAGGTTGTGACAAAAAGTCTCAAAAATGATGATCCTTGGGAGTTATATAGAGTCCTCAATCTGCATACACAAGAATTGGGGGTTCAAATGGTGAATGAGATAAAAGATTTTTTTTTTTGCAATTTCCTTCTTGCTTTCTCATCATAGATCAAGCATGGACAAACTAGGGTCTAGCAGTGGTGAGGATTAATGATGCAATTTACACTAAAGATCAGGGTGATAATGTTGTAGGCTTCAACAAAGGGTAGGGTGATAATGTTGTAGGATTCAATGAAGGGAAAGGTGAAAATGGCTTGGATCTGAATGATAACCATGGAGAGTCATCAACCAGTGAAGGATTTATGAAGAAGTGAATATAAGGTCATAAGTATGCTATCAGTTTTACTTATCTAGCGAGCTATATATTGTCTTTTGGGGACCTTTACAAATATGTCTTAATATGCCACCTTTTGGTTTTTACCAGTACTATAATTTTGGATATGTATGTAACTTCTAATTATGAATATAATATATAATATAGGATATGGTCTTTTGATAAAAGAAATATTAGTTTGAGAAGTAAAATTAATAGTAACATTGAGTAGGATATAAGGTTGTTACTTATAATAACTATCATAAGGTAAATGCAATATTTATATTAAGAATATGAATAGTAATTGTAATATTATTGATATATGGGGGAACATATTAATTTTAATATTATTTGGAAAGTTAATATTAAAATTAAGAATAAAGACCAATGCCGATATCACTATTCATATTGGAAAGCACTGATATTTGATAATAATGTTAATAACAAATTTAATGCTTGAGATAATATAATTAATGTTGAAACATGTAAGATTAGTGATAACTATATTAATGGTATGTTGATTGAATAATAGTATACTTATAGTTAATAAATATTATAATAATATTTAAACAAGGGCTAACGCCATGGGAAAATTAATAACTTTTTTACTCTCATGGAAAAGTCATCACTATTGTCAAGATAGACAAGTGTTAGTACCAGAGATTTGTATAGAAACTCTCATCATTGGTTGTGTAAAGTACACTACCTTGAGCTTGCATAGTTTTCAATTGTTAGAGTTTATACGATATTATTACAACAAAAAAATGTTGTGTTTTTTTCCTAGGTGTAAAGTTAGGTTATGACATATTACCATAAATGAGGAATTTAATACTAGAGCCATAACTTGAGCATACAGTAATATTTTTCAATTAAAATATTTTTCTAGATTTTATCTTAGGCACTTGTAATTTCTATTTAAAGTATTTTTCAATTAGGCATAACTTTTTCCCATGGTATCAAAGTTTTAAATTGCTCACAAGGATTCCAAATGTGTAGCTTATTTTTCTCTTAGCAAGAACATTTTCTATAAAATTATAATTTTTAGAACTTATAAACAAAAGTTTATGTGCTTCCTCGATTGTAAAAAAACACTAAAATAAAGTGCTAATGTGTATTTTTTGGGAGAGGGGTTTATGATTTGGTGAGTAAAAGGGTGTGTGAGTGTCTATTTTGTTCTACCTTCTTTTATAAGTTTTTTCTTCTACATAGTCTAACATAGCTGATTCCACAATAATTCTCATTCTTTTTAATTATTTTACTTGGAAAAGTAAAAAAAAAAAAATTATGCAAAGTAAGGGATATTGGTGAATAATTAATTGTTCATAAACTAAGCCAACTACTACAACAACTAAAGTTAAATTACTCAAAAAAATAGATGAAGGATTCAAGTCATTTTGTTTAGTGATATCCCCTAATCTTTTGTTTCATGTTTAATCTCCCATGTCACCTAATGAAACCTGGATAAAACTTGAATATTTGTATGGTAAAATTGATGAAATTCATGGTCATCAATTAGAGGATGCATTAATAACAACAAAAACTATAGTTGATTTTCTAAGTATTCATTATTTTGTACCAAATTTTAATTCATTTGAATCAAGTTAGAACAATGTAAAATTGAAAAAATAATGCATAATTGGTTGTAAGCATTCTCTCAAAATTGGGTCTTAAATATTTTATCTTTATATCTACCATCTATGTCACTAGAGATTCCTTACAAATTGATTTTATCATGCCATACTTTGATGTGTTTGTAGAACAACTCACACATGAGTTGGATAAGCTAAATCATATTGGGGGATTCTCTAGTAAGTCTTTAAACACCACTATCTTGGTTTTAAACCAATCTCAAAAGGGTTAGAAAGGATAAAAGAATCCATGCACATAAGTGAAGAAAATAAAGACATCAAATCAATCAATTCCAATTTCTCTACTCTAAAAGTAAAAACTCAAACACAAGAGGGGGGCTAAGTGTGGTTACTACAAAAAAGGTGTGAGGTGGGGCACAATGAGTTTACATGTACGGAAAATAAATTGACTCTTACAATACTTCTTATAAAATAACAAGAAGGTTCCTAAGTCCTCAAGTGGGACCAAATACTCCCCCTCTTTGTCCAAAACAAAGAAAGGAAAAGGTAAATCTCTCATATTTGTTTCCTCTTCATCATCTTAGATAGCATGAATACTTGATTCAAGTGCTACAAACCATATATGCCTACATAAAGCGAATACTTTGTTCACCTAAGCCATGAAATTCTCTAAATATTGAAATGGGTAACGATTCTATAGTTGATGTGATAGGGATTGGTTAAATTGAGATGAATATAGGACACTTTAATATTTTTCATCTATACCTTAATTATCATCCAACCTTCTTTCCATCTACTAGCTCACTCATATAGAGTTAGGGAGACATGTTGAGTTTACTCTAGAGATAGTTACCAGAAGGGAACTTGAATACGATTCCCAAGTTAAATCCATTATAAATCAAGTCCATAAGGAACACTTTTATACATTCCATGGATCTTATAAGTCAAAGTGATGAAGTGAGTAAACTATGACATGAATAGTTTGTTCACTTGAATTAATACTATCATCATTAGTTAACATGCCAAGAAATAGTCACAAGAATACCTCAAATATCCTTCTCTAAATTTATAAATGTCATGGTTTTACTTTAGGAAAACTTTCTAAATAGAAATATGACAAAGAAAAGAAAACACAAATTTATATGGTTATTGAGTTGATACATAGTGATCTTAAATGCCCCTTTCCTACTTTTTTCTTCAAAAAATGTCAATATATCCTTACTTTGGAAGACGATTTCTCACATTTCACAATGGTCTATTTTATTCATGAAATAATGATTTTTTCAAAAAGTTTCAACACTTCAAGGCCATTATTGAGAAATAAACAAGCAAGGTCATAAAAAACCTTTATGCCAATAATGTAATGAAATATGTGAACCAAGGAATTCAATTCTATTGAAGGGATCAATCTTCAATATAATATTACATATATTCCCCAATAGAATGAAGTAGTAGAAAGAAAGAATCTCACCTTGAAAGAAATGGATAACTACATTATACAATCTTGATCATTGGCATCGCAATACTAGGTTGAGACAATAACCTATGTTAACTTCATACAAAAATACATTCCCCACAAAGCCTTGTAAGGAATCACTCAAAGTGAGGCTTGGGATGGTCATAAACCATCAATTAAGCACTAAATATTTTTTAGATCTCAAGCTCAAGAGCCAACACACCTATATAAAAATTCAAGTAAATGGAACCACAAATTGATCCTTGCATATTTGTAAGTTATCCTAATAGAGTCAAATGATATCATATTTTGGATCCTAATAGTCATGATTTGGTCACTTTGAAAAGTATCAAGTTTGAGGAAACACATTCCCATGCTATTGAAATTTACCATTCATCCTCCACACAATGCTTTCATAAAGAATGATTTTGATTTATAGATAGAGGAACCTCTTCCTCCCACTCCACCTTCTAGTCTAGATTCTCTAGAATATAGGCATGCTTCCACCTTAGTTAATTGTACAATTTGGGCATGTGCTAAACCTTGAAACCAATAGGTACACTACTTGGGGATCCGTTAAGTGCTAGAAGTATTCAATCACAATATCAAAGTTTAAACCATACATACATAAATGATTTGATCCATAAATATTTGAGGAAGAAAATGGTGTCATTAAATGGGAAAATATGGAGGAATAATAACTTCCTTGATTAGCAATCATTCTTGGGATCTAGTCCCATTTTCTAAAGGAATAAAAATGGTTTGATGCAAGTGGATCTTCCAAAGCAAGTACGCAACATATGGAAGCACCGACAAATAGAAAGCAAGAATTATCACTAAAGGATTCTTACAATTACCTAATATAGATTATACTAAGACCTTTCTACTTATTGCCAAAATAAATTCCATCCACCTCATTGTAGCCATTGCCACTACTCACCTTTGTCTTGTATATTAGATGGATATAAAGAGTGCATTTCTTCATCTTAATGTACAAGAATAAATCTACATATGACATAACCATAGGGTTAAATTCATTATTCTTCCTTGGTATGTAGAATTTGAAAGTACCTCTATGGTATTAAATAATCCACTAAGGTTTGGTATACCAAGATGGATTTAATCCTTCTTTCCTTTGTTTTCACCAGATGTCACTTTGACTCTATTGTCTACATTCTACAACAATATGAATGACTTGTCCTATTGGTATGGTATATCAATGAATTGATCCTCATCAAAATTTATTCATCTATGATTGGCTCCATATAGGATTCTCTACATGATAGCTTTTTATGAAATACTTGGGATTGTACATTACTTCCTTGGGATTGAGATCAATGTAATATCCCATTTCAAAATAAGCCAATTTCCATTTTGAGAAATTTGCTCAACAACTCAAAACATGGCATGTTTAGGGGTAAAAGTACAAAGTTGTGTCAATTTTGTTTAAAAGGAAACAACCAATACAGATCCAACTTTTAAACTTGAATCACTAAAACATGGCATCGATATTTTGAATTTTGAAATGATGTAAACTAATAAAATGTATAATTTTTAATATATTTTATGTTTGTATTTTTGTAGAAAAATTAAACAACTATTTGAATATTTTTTTTACAAATTGAAACTATAATTTAGTTGTTGATAAAATGCTAAAAAATGAAGTTAAATGAGATGTTGATCTTTATATAGTATTTTTTTTCCATTATTTTTTTTGTGTATTTATAACTTGAAACTTTAGTGCATGAATTTTTTTTTTTCCAATTTTGATAAATATATATTTTAAATAAATATTAAAATATGTGTGTATTCAAACATAGTTGTTAACATTCGACATCAAATTTCATGTTAATTATTTATCCAAGATAGAAAAAAATATACCATCTTGATATAGATTCTTTTATCTAGTGCATCATATTTTTAATTTTTTAATAAGTTATAATATTTTTCTTGACATGGTAATCAACCTAATATTTTTTGTGTTGATAACCTACTAAATTAGTAAAAATAAAAAATAAATATAAATAATAATTAAACTATTAATATATATTTGAAAACTACACTCACAAATCTACAAAAGGGTATTTTTATATTTAAAAAAATATTATTTACATGAGTAGGAATTGTAAAAAAAATTTAAATATTTTTTTTGGTAAATTGGCCTCAAAGTGGTGCTACATATGTATTTAACCAACAATTTTAGTTGAAAAAGTTGTGGACATATCTAACTTAGCTAGAATGTATCTTACGAGATCATATGTTTGACCAAAATTGATTTTTAGTTAGAAATACTTGAATTCACTTATGTTGATAAGTTGGTCAGAAGTGTGACACAACTTTGTAGTTTTACCCTTAGATTTATAAGATATTCTCCCAAGAAAAGAAGGTAATTCACTAATTTACATAAACTAGTTGTAAGGAAGGTAATTAAATGAGATTTAAAAATTGTGCCTAAACTAAGATATCTACAATTGGGTTTAAAGAATGATTAAATTAAAATTAAAATTATATTTTGTCAAAAGTCAATTCGCGTATGAAGATTTGTGTCTCACAATACAATAAGATATATAAGGGATATCATTTAATGAGAAGAGGGAATTTAGATTGTACATGGATATTATGACTTATTGCAAGTGAATACTACAACCAAAGAGGAGGAAATGGGCTTCTAAGGAAAATTGAGATATTTAAGGACAAAAACCCTTAACTTCTTTTATCAAGTTATTGGATGAAAATCCATAACTTGAAAAAATATTAGGGAAAATAATTCAGGAAAATAGCTACAAATTGGAAGGAGAATTATAGTATGAAATCAAGATATATTCTAGTTTTAGTAATTATGTCATAAGTTATAAATCTAAATATTATAATAAAATTCATAATTTTAGATAAAGTCATGTTTATAAATATAATACAACTAGCATTTTGAGTTAGAATTATTGTTTAAGGGAAAAAATAAGAAGTGTTCTAGAAAATGACATTACAATCACTCAAACTTATTATAGGATAACTATTTCTCAACCCAAATATGTTCTTGATCTACTAGATCATGACCTTTTAGATGGCTACTTGTAAGCTTGCATCAACACCCTTTCTATTAGGCATCAAAATAGAGGATTATTCTTTGACTCTTATTTTTCATGCTACCTTGTATTAATAGCTTATGGAGAGTCTCATATATCCCACTCATACTCATCTTGATATTCTTATGTTGTTAGTAGGGTCTCTTTCTTTATGTAAGAACCTCATGGGATTCACTAGAAAGATACCAAAAATATATTATAATTTTTACAAGGGAAAAAATCATTTAGGATACACTATATAGTAGGTTGAGATACAAATTTAGTAGGATACATAGATTTTGACTAGGTTGGTAAATATGAGGATTACAAGTTTACATTTGGTTGTAACTTTCACCTTATATCCAACCCTATATGTTGGTTGAGAAAAAGTAACATGATATTTCTCTCATATATATAGAAAAAATATAGGGGGCTATGAATGCTATTATAGAGGCCATTGGGATTAGTCACATCTTGATATAGTTTAAAATCACCTATCAGCTACCATCCATCATTCGTTGCCACAACCAAAGTGCTATTGCAATATCAAGAAATTATTTTCACCATCGACAATTGAAACATATTGAGATTCATATACATTACATTTAAATGAGATCTTATATAGGATAATATTGTTGATGTTCAATAATTTCCTAGATTAGATTATATATATTTTCACCAAACCCTTTTTAGTTATCATGTATGTGTTCGTCTTCAAGATCTTCTAGGGTGTGAGACTTCATCACTTTTGGGGAACCATCTAACTTGTTAAAATATAAACTTTATTTAGCTACGAAGAGTCATGTCTCATGTAAGAGACACACCTATCCACATATGTATTTAAGGATCTTTGGATCCATATTTTTCAACGTAGAAAATATAATATCAATATTTTATGCTCTCCAATTTTCTACCAATTTTCTATATTTAGTCCTTCCACTTCCCTCCTTGGGATAGAGTTTTTCCCTGTGGATTTTATCTCTCTTATTTTTTGGGGGTACATCATCTACTTTTTGTATATTAGGATTATACAAACAAGGCCAAGTCTTGTTGGGAATCATTTTTCTTTCCTAAGTTACACTTAAGGGGGGTTTGTTGGTGTAATTTTTTATTTAGTGCACCATATATTAATTTTACTTAGATAGTTAATATTTATTGACTTATATAAATTAGGAAATAATTGAGCACATATGTCATATTCTTGATTGATGGGAGCACATGCCACCTCTACCTCATTCAAATCCTTAAATGATAACTTAGTTATGTGCTACCTCTCCTTCATCAAGTTTCCTTCTTGAAACCACTACTCCTACATGCAAATTTGATTCTCCAGATCAATTTTTGAAAAGCTTGTCATCTTGTCTAATGCATCCTAAAGCCTATACATATATACCCATTTCCTTCATTTTATCATCTATAAATACATATATTGAAATTATTTCATTTTTTGTTTTAAATGTAGTTGAATTTATGCTATCATATATATATTTTTATCTTAAGGAGATTTAATTTTTAAATAATTATTCATTATTAAATCTGTGGATAATGAAAATGTGAATGATGTAAAATAGAAAAATACAATGAAATTACCAAATTCACACTAAAAAATCACTCAATAAAGCTCAATATTTATGCATAAATTGAAATAATGGAAAATTATACCATAGAATAGACCTTGATTTTCTCCATTATTTTTTGATAGTAGCTTGAATTCTTGACATATGAGTTTCTCTTCAAAATAGCATAACTATGATAGCACAATGATACTATGATAGCATGAAATTGCAATGATCAAAGATAGCTAGATAAATAGATAGGATAGCCAAAATGATAAAAGATAGTTATATCAACTTGCCAAGATAATGATAGTGCTCGATAATGATAATGATAACTAGCTAACGATTCAAGAGCTTGCTCTAGGAGATAATGTGTGAATGAAGGGTTTGTACTTATATGCTTCACTTGATATTTGATCAACGATGGAGATTAATTAGAAAGATCAATGGATAAGAAAAATTGAGATAGGGTATGAGCTAAAATATGAATTAAATGAATTGGATTGATGAATTGGGATAGTTGAAAGAATTATATAGTTTATTTATTTAATTTATAAATATATTTGGAAAAATAAATTAAACATTAATTTTATTTATTTATTTTGGAGGGAAAGATAATTTAAATTTAAATAAATTATTTAATTATTAAGAGGAGTGATAGCTAATTAAATATTGGACCAAAGATAATTTGATTTTTTTTATGTTGGAGAGAAAATGACAAATGTTAAATTAATTAGATAAGTAAAAGTTATTTAATTAATGTAGATACATGATAAAACTTGATTAAGATAATTAAATAATTAAATTTAATTATTATAAATAAAAAGAGGGGATATTTTCTTAATTAAACATGATTAAAAGTTGTTTAATTAAAATATATAGAAGAATTGATGAGGATAATGATAAGATGAGAAAATGAAAATGCATTAGTCATTTTTATGTGTCCACAAAATCTAACAAAATCAACAAGAGGTGGCCTTGTTTTCTCTTGACAACAAATATGATGACATTATCTACCTAGGGCGACCTTTTCTACATTAGATAGAGGTTTATAACTTTTGAGGAGGCTAAACCAATAAGTTTAAATCATAGTTTTCTTTGTCATTTTTTTTGAAACTTTATGTATTTACCTAAAAATACTTGCAATCAAACTTTTCTAAATGGAAACCTTGCAAAAATAAACTTTAAGGGGGAGTTTTCTTGATTTAGTCCCCATTTGGACTTTCAGGCATGGATCCACATTGAAAAACTAATAAATAACTAGTCATAATATTCATATATAAAATTAAATAAGTTTGAATCCCAACATAGCCATTAAAACTTGTAACATCATGGTAAATGGTTTATAAAAACACAAGACAAGTTAAGTGGGAGAAAGGTTTGTGCAAAAAAAGTTATGTTCACTAAAAAATGGTTTTAGTGTGTTAAATAAGATTGATATAAGATTGGGAAACCTTAATTTTGAAGCATTCTAGTGGATATTTATTATGAAATTGGCTTACAACTTCAAAAGGTGGTATAAAAGGGCCTACACTCACAAAGGGTCATTATAAAATGCACCTAAATGATGAAATTAACCCATAATGGATAAAATGAAATGGTGGAGGGGGGTTTGAAGGTCTATAATTCTAAAGAACAAAGTGGGTTGATGAAGGGTTTGGGAAAAATCAAGTGGAAATTGCTTAACACTATGACAATTGCATCAATGAAGGCAATGGGGAGATAGAAAAATGAATCAAAATATTGATATAAATTAGATGGTAAAGGCTTGTAAGGGTGTGGGAAATAGGTAATAAGAGCTCTCTAAAAAAATAGAAAAATAATTCCATTCTGATGGAAAAAATTAAATAGTAATTCCTCACCTAGTTGAGATCCTTGGAAACTAGCCACATAGTTATAATGATCCTATTGCAACAATTTTCAATTTGAAAAATAAAAATAATTTGGACATGAATCTAGCTTACTCGTAGAATTTTTAATGTATTGTCGGGGTGTCATACAAGAGAAAAATAGTAGAAACCCTATGACCAATTCAAAATCTCTTTTTCTATGTTAAAATGAGGCAAACACTACCAATTTTAAAGAGCTTGCTTTGAGATTAGAAAGGAAAAACTTAGTAGGTGGGAAGCCATAGAAAATAATTATATTAAATTTGAAGCTTATGGTGGGAGAAGAAAAATACTTGGTTGTCCTATGGGTGGCAAATTGTGGGCAATGCCCATGAATGAAAATTTAGCTCAATTTCGTAGGGGATCTCAAGCTCAAAGGGGTACATCTAGTGGTATGTGTCCTTACTAATTTTATTCTTGTTGAGATATATTTTAGGATGGGTCAAGGTGGTGTTTACACATAGGATGAGACTAGGCACAACATTTCAATGTTTGACAAATGAGTAAAGACAACTAAATCAATGAGAAAATAAATATGGGATTATGATAGGGATATGGATAAAAATGAAATGAATGGGAACACTTAGGATGTCTAAACAAGGATATGGGATGAACATTAGAAAGGGGATATGAGTGGTTAGAGTGTGCATAGGCTAGGAAAAATGGGTTAAATAAAATATGTTATAATATATTTGAAAATGAGAAAAACATATTGCTAACAAGTTAGATTATCCATAGTGACATTTTAAGACCCTAACATGATACAAATTTATCTTTGAATGCCTCTAAAACTGGATTACACCACCATCAAGTCCTCTCCTCTAATTGTAATATGTCTTAGAAAATTTTAACCAAATTAATTTGATAAGAGTGGCCATAAAATCACTATGGAAAGAACTCAAAATACTTCTATAAGTGGTTGTAGTGTGTCCCAATTAGAACTAAGAACTTAAGTTGACCAAAGTAATTTGCTAAGAATACTCATGAGATCATTATGACATCTCCTCAAAGAACTCTTATAAGCGGAGTCTAGTGACATAATGCGCATATAAGACTCTCATAATGCATTTCATCTTCAATTAATCTCCTCCACTCACTTAGTCAATCTTAATGTTTTAAATATTTTCATAATTGAAAATAGATTTGAAATTATTTGTACTACTTGAAATTTCACCGAACACAAAAGATCCATAATCAATATATTCATCTCCACATTTGTTTGGATACATTCAATTTGCCCCATAATTGGAATCTTGTGAACTAATATATTAGTTGTGGTTATGAAATAATGGTTCACGTTTCATCCGTATTTGACTTGGAAAATTTGATGATGCTTATCAATATACAACTGTCCACTACCAACAATGCACTACATAACCAAGTCAAAGATGTTAATATAAAAATATCAGATTATATTATCAAATCCCTTTCATTCTCTATCAGTCAAAAATAACTTCACCTACGATAAGACAGAACTTATGATTTATTAAATCTGGGAAAATTTTCCTGAGTTGTGATTACAGCTAGAAAAGCCATAGCAGACATGTAAAATTAAAGAACTGTAAGAATACTGTAATGCCTGCTTCTTACATCTGTTGAATAAACAATAAGATATCATACAATTGAAATCCTCGACACGAGAAGAACAAAAGAAACTATGGATAATGAGTGCCATGATAAACCAATGACAATGGAAAATGGATGCCATGATAAACATGGCAAGTTCCACTTTGTACTGATACATGGTGCAGGCCATGGAGCTTGGTGTTGGTACAAAATTGTTCATCTTCTACAAAACTCGGGTCATAAGGTGACTGTCTTGGATCTTACAGGGGCAGGCATCAACCCTGTCGATCCTGATTCTATCACATCTTTTGAAGATTATGATGCACCTCTTATGAACTTTCTATCGCAGATATCCAACTCTGAAAAGGTTTGTGACTGAACAACTGTATGTGATCATGTTTGCTATAGGTGGTCAAATAAGCTGTATTGATGATATGGGTATTGCTTTAATTTTATGTATTTGGTCAGGTTGTGCTAGTCGGTCACAGTGCCGGAGGGCTAAGCTTGAGCCATGCAATCCATGTATTTGGTTATAAGATTGCAGTTGCAGTTTATATTGCTGCCATAATGCTGCCAAGAGGGTTTTGTTCAGAGCAAGATGTTCAGCTGGTTAGTTGTACATTGAAACATTCCTATATCTGAATTGTAGCTTATATGTATTTTCATAAAGCAAAATCCTAGAGATAGATGGTTGGATAAAAGCATCTATATTTATCTATTTTGTATAAATAAATAAACATAGAGACTCGCTTGGTAATTGATTCAATTCAATATTAACACCACATAGATGTTATGTTAAACTCGGTTTCTTTGGATTTTTTTTTGGCCCTGCGGGCTCTTTGTGTAATGGGTACAGCACCCAGTAAATGCTGCTTAACAACACCATATAGATGAGAACAACAGATTTATTGAGATTTTGATTTAACAATACATGACCAATCCTGCTAGATTTTGGCATAGGTTCATGTAAACTATGTTTCTTGGCGGAGTTGCTTTGATTATCTGAATTGGGTAAATTGTACTTCATAGAAATTGAGAACAAGCTTCCTTTTGAGTTGGAATTTCCTGTCATAATTCTTAGTAGCCTGAGAAAATGAATATCATCACATTGCTATTAAACCAATTAATTGTTCTGGGTATATTCCAGAAATTGCGGTGAATTTGGGAAAACTTAAAATTCTGAATAGTAAAACCTACATGGTGTAAGAATATAGGCTAATAAGCATGAAAGATCTCTCAATTATGATATTCTGTACATACTGAAAAAGGCAGCAGTTGATTTGAAGCTTTCGACATTAATATTGAGAACAAAATTGTTTTTGTTATTTTACAAACCATATTGAGATATGCGAACTCGCCCATCTCTTTTCATTTATAGAAAGTGAAGCTAAAGCTTCATTTCCGACTACAGCTCTATTTAATCAAAATGACGAGTATTAACCCCTTTAAACTTTTTCTGCAGGGAGTTTCACACTTGCAGAAAGTGTGTGAATTCAACCACGGTCTTGGTCCAGAGCATCCCCCAACAACTTCAAAAATCAGCACTGAATTCCAGAGAGAAACCCTCTATCAACTCAGCCCTCCTGAGGTATAAATCAAATTTACATGTCCACAACCTCCTTGTTTGTTTGTCCAAAAAACCACAGTAGCCCATCTCTTTACCCATTGTCTTGTGCATGAATTTTAAGTGAAATTACTGATGGGTGTTCAATAACATATTGAAATTTTCAGGATGCAGCTCTGGCTTCACTCCTCATAAGACCAGCACCATCATTGGCATTGAAGACTGCCAAATTTTATGAAGAGTCGGAAGAATTCATGAAGGTTCCAAGAGTCTATATAAAAACATTGCAGGACAGAGTAATTTTACTAGAAAAACAGGAGGCCATGATCAAACTGTGGCCTCCTGATATTGTCCTAAGCATGGATACTGATCACAGTCCTTTCTTCTCTTCACCTCTGGAGCTCCATACACACCTACTTCAAATTGCCCACCTTTTCCCATGATTGATTACTGTAGTTCTATATAAGCAAAAATTCTAATCAATGTTTATTACATGTTGTATGCAGTATATACCGCCCTATTAATTGTATGTGCCTTTGCTAGGTGTATGTCTGGTAGACCTGAGCATATGCTGGCTGTGCTACATGGGTTTCCTCAATCTCCTGGATAGTTGGTTACACTTTTTAGTTGGCAATACAAAAGAAATATTCAGGCTCCTTATTATAGCATTGTTTGTTATGTTGTTGAGTTACTTATAAGGTTCATCAGCCAATATTGAGAATATAACTTCAACTATATCAAAGTCCTCCATTTTCTTATCATTTTTTAATGATGTGGGTGCATTGTTGTTGCATTGAAAAGGAAGTTTACCGTAAAATGAATGGACTATTTTCTGATATTGATAAGACCACAATATCTCTTTTTGAGGGAAGGTGTGCTCATAATTGATATTATGTTACCAACAATAAAATAATGCACGTGAAGTGGTATGTTTGTGCTGTCATGGCAGGGTTGGCTTTATGTAATTTTTCATGATTCCCTTCCTTAGTGCTTGACGACTTATGGTGCTTTTGGGGTTACTTTATTTCAAGTATCTTGTGTTGATATTCTTATGGCAAGTACTCATTTAACTCCACAGAATAATGGGATTGAAGATAAAGTAAAGAATGTTTGAAGTGGTTAAACAATACATGACCAATTGTGCGCACCTCAATATATCCTATAAAATTTTGGCATAGTTTCATGTAAACTATGTTTCTTTCCGTAGTTGCTTTGATCATTTCAGTTGGGTAAATTGTGCTTCATAGAAATTGAGAACAAGCTTCTTTTTGAGTTGGAATTTCCTCTCATTATTCTTGGTAGCCTGAGAAAATGAATATCATCACATTGCTGTTAAATCAACTAATTATTCTGGGTATACTCCAGAAATTGTGGTGAATTTGGGAAAACTTAAAATTCTGAATAGTAAAACCTACATGGTGTAAGAATATAGGCTAATAAGCATGAAAGATCTCTCAATTATGATATTCTGTACATACTAAGAAAGGCAGCAGTTGATTTGAAGCTTTCGACATTAATATTGAGAACAAAATTGGTTTTGTTATTTTACAAACCATATTGAGATATGCGAACTCGCCCATCTCTTTTCATTTATAGAAAGTGAAGCTAAAGCTTCATTTCCGACTACAGCTCTATTTAATCAAAATGACGAGTATTAACCCCTTTAAACTTTTTCTGCAGGGAGTTTCACACTTGCAGAAAGTGTGTGAATTCAACCACGGTCTTGGTCCAGAGCATCCCCCAACAACTTCAAAAATCAGCACTGAATTCCAGAGAGAAACCCTCTATCAACTCAGCCCTCCTGAGGTATAAATCAAATTTACATGTCCACAACCTCCTTGTTTGTTTGTCTAAAAAACACAGTAGCCCATCTCTTTACCCATTGTCTTGTGCATGACTTTTAAGTGAAATTACTGATGTGTGTTCAACAACATATTCAAATTTTCAGGATGCAGCTCTGGCTTCACTCCTCATAAGACCAGCACCATCATTGGCATTGAAGACTGCCAAATTTTATGAAGAGTCGGAAGAATTCATGAAGGTTCCAAGAGTCTATATAAAAACATTGCAGGACAGAGTAATTTTACTAGAAAAACAGGAGGCCATGATCAAACTGTGGCCTCCTGATATTGTCCTAAGCATGGATACTGATCACAGTCCTTTCTTCTCTTCACCTCTGGAGCTCCATACACACCTACTTCAAATTGCCCACCTTTTCCCTTGATTGATTACTGTAGTTCTATATAAGCAAAAATTCTAATCAATGTTTATTACATGTTGTATGCAGTATATACCGCCCTATTAATTGTATGTGCCTTTGCTAGGTGTATGTCTGGTAGACCTGAGCATATGCTGGCTGTGCTACATGGGTTTCCTCAATCTCCTGGATAGTTGGTTACACTTTTTAGTTGGCAATACAAAAGAAATATTCAGGCTCCTTATTATAGCATTGTTTGTTATGTTGTTGAGTTACTTATAAGGTTCATCAGCCAATATTGAGAATATAACTTCAACTATATCAAAGTCCTCCATTTTCTTATCATTTTTTAATGATGTGGGTGCATTGTTGTTGCATTGAAAAGGAAGTTTACCGTAAAATGAATGGACTATTTTCTGATATTGATAAGACCACAATATCTCTTTTTGAGGGAAGGTGTGCTCATAATTGATATTATGTTACCAACAATAAAATAATGCACGTGAAGTGGTATGTTTGTGCTGTCATGGCAGGGTTGGCTTTATGTAATTTTTCATGATTCCCTTCCTTAGTGCTTGACGACTTATGGTGCTTTTGGGGTTACTTTATTTCAAGTATCTTGTGCTGATATTCTTATGGCAAGTACTCATTTAACTCCACAGAATAATGGGATTGAAGATAAAGTAAAGAATGTTTGAAGTGGTTAAACAATACATGACCAATTGTGCGCACCTCAATATATCCTATAAAATTTTGGCATAGTTTCATGTAAACTATGTTTCTTTCCGTAGTTGCTTTGATCATTTCAGTTGGGTAAATTGTGCTTCATAGAAATTGAGAACAAGCTTCTTTTTGAGTTGGAATTTCCTCTCATTATTCTTGGTAGCCTGAGAAAATGAATATCATCACATTGCTGTTAAATCAACTAATTATTCTGGGTATACTCCAGAAATTGTGGTGAATTTGGGAAAACTTAAAATTCTGAATAGTAAAACCTACATGGTGTAAGAATATAGGCTAATAAGCATGAAAGATCTCTCAATTATGATATTCTGTACATACTAAGAAAGGCAGCAGTTGATTTGAAGCTTTCGACATTAATATTGAGAACAAAATTGGTTTTGTTATTTTACAAACCATATTGAGATATGCGAACTCGCCCATCTCTTTTCATTTATAGAAAGTGAAGCTAAAGCTTCATTTCCGACTACAGCTCTATTTAATCAAAATGACGAGTATTAACCCCTTTAAACTTTTTCTGCAGGGAGTTTCACACTTGCAGAAAGTGTGTGAATTCAACCACGGTCTTGGTCCAGAACATCCCCCAACAACTTCAAAAATCAGCACTGAATTCCAGAGAGAAACCCTCTATCAACTCAGCCCTCCTGAGGTATAAATCAAATTTACATGTCCACAACCTCCTTGTTTGTTTGTCTAAAAAACACAGTAGCCCATCTCTTTACCCATTGTCTTGTGCATGACTTTTAAGTGAAATTACTGATGTGTGTTCAACAACATATTCAAATTTTCAGGATGCAGCTCTGGCTTCACTCCTCATAAGACCAGCACCATCATTGGCATTGAAGACTGCCAAATTTTATGAAGAGTCGGAATAATTCATGAAGGTTCCAAGAGTCTATATAAAAACATTGCAGGACAGAGTAATTTTACTAGAAAAACAGGAGGCCATGATCAAATTGTGGCCTCCTGATATTGTCCTAAGCATGGATACTGATCACAGTCCTTTCTTCTCTTCACCTCTGGAGCTCCATACACACCTACTTAAAATTGCCCACCTTTTCCCATGATTGATTACTGTAGTTCTATATAAGCAAAAATTCAAATCAATGTTTATTAAATGTTGTATGCAATATATACCGCCCTATTAATTGTATGTGCCTTTGCTAGGTGTATGTCTGGTAGACCTGAGTATATGCTGGCTGTGCTACATGGGTTTCCTCAATCTCCTGCATAGTTGGTTACACTTTTTAGTTGGCAATACAAAAGAAATATTCAGGCTCCTTATTATAGCATTGTTTGTTATGTTGTTGAGTTACTTATAAGGTTCATCAGCCAATAATGAGAATATAACTTCAACTATATCAAAGTCCTCCATTTTCTTATCATTTTTTTTATGATGTGGGTGCATTGTTGTTGCATTGAAAAGGAAGTTTACCGTAAAATGAATGGACTATTTTCTGATATTGATAAGACCACAATATCTCTTTTTGAGGGAAGGTGTGCTCATAATTGATATTATGTTACCAACAATAAAATAATGCACGTGAAGAGGTATGCTTGTGCTGTCATGGCAGGGTTGGCTTTATGTGATTTTTCATGATTCCCTCCCTTTGTGCTTGACAACTTATGGTGCTTTTGGCTTTACTTTATTTCCATTATCTTGTGCTGATTCCATTATCTTGTGCTGATATTCGTATGGCAAGTACTCAGTAAACTCCAGAGACTTAAGGGATTGAAAAAGAATCTTTGAAATGGTTAAGGCGAAATTAGGCAGTTGTGGTTTAAAATGATAAATGTTTGATATTATTTTTTAAAGTTGGTTAGGTATGTATATGAAAACAAGAAGTTGCAACTGCTGTTGGTGGTTTTTAGACATTCAGTCTCTGTGTGTTGGTTTCTGTTGTTTTTTCTTTTTAGCTAGTTTGTAGTGTCTGTGTAGTTTTTTTTTCATGTCTGAGTCCAAAAAAATATTTTATTTTTATAATTAATTTTAAGATGTATATTTTCAGGCGTACTTTATTTTAGTGGTTTAAAAGAAAATTGTATCTTTTTAATGTTAATGTTAATTCTTGTTATTAAATACATTTATATAATTAAGCATAAACTAATCTTGATTGAATCAATTTAAGTTGTGGGAATGATAATTGAACAATTAAATGTTATGTCAGGAAATTAAATGTGAAGGGATGAACATAGTTCTAGAGTTTCCATAAGAGAATATGTATAATGTAGTACCATATTGTAATGCCTCAAGAATAGAAAGATTCCTCTCTGTCTATATCTCAAAATTTAAATATGGAAATGTACATTATGGATCAAATTTACATATCTGGGTTAATTCTATAGACACAATTGATCATGTGGTATCTAGATCTAATATGGAACACTATGCACTTTCATATTCTAATTCACTATACTATTCTTCTTTACGGTTGAAGCAATGATTGAGGACAACACTTGTAGGATTGAATTAGGACAGTGGAATTGTAAATCTAGTGTGAGGAATGAATGTCCGTACATGGAGGATGTAATAAATATAAATTTTATGTAAAAGCATGTAGGAATGGATGGGATCAAGTCAAGTGTGTGAGAATGTGTGCAAATGGGGATATACAAAAGATTAGGGAATGAGTCCAACATCACACAAGATTGCACCATTTGTTGATATGTAATTGTATTAATCCATTTCTCTCAAAATGAACCCAAAAATTAAATGAGAATTGGCATGGGTATGCACCCCACTTTGAAGTGCATGTGAATTTTAACATGAGTATGTATCTTAAAGAATCAATGAGCACTCACAAGCATGCATGCAACATAAATATTTAGACACGAAAAGGATATCAAGTCCATATAAAGTGATGGAACCCTCTAATGATAGCATGTGATTATCCTTCACATTTGTGATCCATGGGAACCTACAAAATAGAGAAAATATATGCAATGAGTAACCATTATCATATAAGTAACAATAATCATAAAAATTAACTAAAATTTACTATTGTTAATCATGGGAGGAAGAGGGGGAGAGTGGGAGTAGAAAAATATCACTTGTATAGAAAGTGGTATAATGCTTCACTCTATGTAGCAACCATAAGATGACATGCCATATTGGGTGCTACTATGTCATTCAATGATGATTCATTTGGACACAATGATGAATCTCTATGTAACAATTTGTAACTATATCTAAAATTTCAATATAGGAGTGTTAGTAATAGAATGTGCCCAATTTACTTGGTTGCATCCATTAGATGAAATAAATTAGAGTGAGAAAAATAGCACATGCATGTAAATCAAGCTAAGAATTTGAGCATGAAAATTATACAAAGTAATAATTATAATAAATGCATTATTTAATAAGAAAGTAAAATAAGCATGGTAAGCACATCTGTTGGGTATGATATCTAAGGTATATGTAGCATTGTCCCTAGTATAGATAAATGAAGAATGGTGATTTGACCCTCAATGACCATAAACACCCACATAAGTACATACACCATTAGGCTAAGCATATACACTTGATGTAACGTCTAAGAGCATGCAAACATATTGGTTTAGTAAGGTGAGTAGACCCTAGTGGTAACATAGGTCAAAATAATGTGGGAAGGTTATGGAGGAGGTTGACGAGGTTGTGTCATCTTGATGTAATAAATTTACATTCTTTTCCTAAAAAAAGGAGTTTTTATGTTTGGAGCGTATGGAATGGGATCATAGACCAAGACAAAATGAAGTCTCCAATGTGCATATTTAAAAATTTCATGTTGCACTAACTATTCATTGGGATATGAAAGTTAAAATATCCATGAATTTAAAATATTAGAGCTAAAATATCCATAAATTTATTGAAAAAACCCATTTAAATTCAAAAGGTCAAAATAAAACTATTAAGTTCTCTATTTATATTCTAGATCAAAACTAAAAATATCTAAAATTAAATATGTGTATTAGGATGAGTAAACCTTACTACAATACAATTTTTTAATTTATTTTTAACATACACATACATATTATTACTTAGTCTATCAAACAACAAATATACATTAAAATAGAATAAAGATGAACCTCATTTATTATCATCAACTACTAAATCTAATTCCATTTTTTTAGGAAACACATAAATTATAATGATAGTCACCCCATTATGAAGATAAAGAGAAAGATCAACAATCTGCTTATCATTCTTATCAATAATATTAGGATTTTGATCACTATCCATAATATTAGTAGGTGAATTGTTAACATAAATGTAAATCTATTCAAATAGTAAAAGGGTCTTCATCATTTTCCCAAGAATTTTTGTCTTGTGGAGATCCACCAAATTCCTTTCCATTTCTAGACACCATTAAAAATGTATGATGTCAAATTTATGAAGGATACTAACCCCTAAGTGTAGTAGCATATTAATTTTTATTTAGGGTATCAATGATAATTGTAACCTACACAATACTAAGACATGTACAATGAATTCATTGTGTGAGCTAATAAGATACCACATTTTATCTTTAAATATATTTTTGTTTCTATCTATTCATAGAACACAAAATCTCAATTGATGAAATGAGCAAAGATCTTACTCAACTCTTTATTAAAAATACTAACATAATAAAAAAAAATCCTTCCACGTAAAGCTTTCTTATTGTCCAACCTAGACTTATTATGAAAAAAATAATATTCCAAACATTCTTAGTATATACAACCCGTAATAGTTAAGAGTGATTTTTTTGATAAAATTCAAGGTCTAAGTAATAAAGTAGAGAAGAGCGACAATTGAAGTGTAATCCTCCTCTTGATTTTGATAAAAATCTAAATTTTGATGGAGCATTTAGAGATGATATGGGATTGGTAGGAGGAGACTTTGTTCTAAGAGATTCTAAAGGTATTCTAATTTAGGTGGGTTCCTTGTTCTTTGGTTTCCAAATTAATAATGAAGTGGAATAACCTTAATGCTGATTTATCTAGTTTGGAATCAATAGTCTTAGAATATAAAAAATTGAGGAGAAAGTGACTCTATGGTAGTACTTAATTCCATTCAAAAAGGGAAGAACCCTAATTGGAAACTTAATCCATGTTATAGGGATAAAAGAGATTTTTTATTTTCTTCGGTATTATAAGATAAATATGAATTTATAGCAAATTACTTGGATAATGTGGGAATAGAGCAAGAATTGATAACAAATATTTATAATAACCTACCTATCCCTTGAAATGAGTTATACTATTATCTCTATTTTAATCCTCCTTGAGTTATGTCACTATGGTCAAGAGGAGGTCATGGGAGAATCTTTATGTTTCAAGGAATTAGAATTGGTGTCACTCTTGGGAGAATCATTTCCTAGATGGTTTTATTTTGCTAGTAGAGGTCTATAATCATATTAGCTGATTTATGAGGCTATATGTGGTTGAATAAATTCTAGTAGATAATTATTTCTTGCATTGTGTCCATATCAAATTAGTGGCTAACTTGACTATTTCATTTTTAAGGGGTGATACATATGATTATGGGGATTAAGGGTATTTAGAATTTGTAGAAAATATTGTGTGTACTTCTTAAGGAGTTATGCTTATGGAATGTGCATTGTTTATTGAGTAGTATTTAGCGTTTACACATCTAGCCTATGTGTTTGTAGGTGGTAGGATATATCTCTTGAGAGCTAGAATGAAAAGAAACTATTATTTTAGTAAGGGAAAGGAGTATAAGCTCTAAGAGAATGTCATATATAGAATGTTGAAGCTCATATTTTCTTTGATGAATCAAAGATGACATTAGTGTTCATTAGAGGTATGTTGATGGAGATAGGTTTGTATGTAGGTAATGGGCCCTAGGTGGAAATTAGAGGAGACTTTGTCTCCAATATTTCCATAGAAATTCCTAGTGTGGAACATTTGTTATGCATATTACATATTTTCTTCTTAACTAATTCGAGGATATAGTAATGGATAAGAATGATGAAGAGGTATGATTAACCGAGAAGATCTGGTAGAAAAATGATTAGCGAGAGAAACATAAATAAATTTATGTTTAAGGATGGAAAACTAGGTGGAGATTTTTTTAATAATATTTATTAAAAATAAATGCGAAAAATTGTAAAATAGCATGCCAATTCAAGGGGGTGAACTCCAATAATAAGAAAATAATATGAATTCAATATTTTAAGATATAATGGTTTGGGAGAAACATATTGTCATGCCTTAAATTTACACATAGGGCAAAAACACAACTAACAATTTTTTTTAAATAAATACATATCTCACATGAACATGGTAACATACTAATGATAAGGTTAACATTAAAGAAAAGAAAAACACTATTAACAGTGAATTTAATAACTCTTATATTAGTATTATAATTAACTTTATCATTACCATTCCTTTACATATTTATATTTACTAACATTATTAATGTTAACACTATTATTTTTGTGATAAATAATGCTTATAGAAACATCAACTTTAATATTCAATATCAATATTTTGTTTCTAAATACCACCCTCATTTACCAAATTGAATATTAATGCCACTCTTAATATTTATATTTGATATTGTCTTTACTTTTACACTAAAGATATTATTACCAATTTTATTTACTTTTAAGGTTTAATTATAACTTAAATTATAGTTGGTAAAATTATTAGTAATAGTGGTAAATATATATTACCTCATGAATAATGATGTTAACGTTTTTTCATGTCCTCCCTATTTATAGGCTTAACTATGTAGAGACATATACCTTCATAATAATTATGAGTATTTAAGGTACTAAATAAAACTTTACTACTAAGGTTAAGCATACCAAAAGTGCTTATCCTTATTATAATTAAGAATATATAATATATATTTATGAATATATGATATTAGGGTCATAAATTTCCCATATCCTTCAGAAAAATGTTTCCCTCAACACTTAGCAACTTTGGAATATGTTTTATGAATTGTTCATCATTCCATGGTGTACCTTCAATTAGAAAATTCTTCCACTTGAGTAAAAATTTGAAGATGGCTATTTTTCACAAATATTTCACTTGTTTCTCAATGGTTTCCTTTTGTTCTAAAATAATCTTGTATTCTTCATCTAGCTTAGGCAATTCTAATTGGATTATAATATTGCATTTATGAGGCTCGTTATGAGTGATCATCTTGTCTCCTTGTAATGTGGGCACATATTCCATGGCTCATCCTTCTTGTTAAGAATAATCATTGGGAATAAATAGATACTTCTATCAGGATGAATAATGTTTCTCGGTATTGATTCAATGATATTATCATGGTACTTGATTAGGGTTAAAACCTTGGATTCTTGACAATCCTCTTGATGGGATTGAATGATCTCTTAAATTATTGATTGATTTTGAGTTTTTATATCTTGTGTTTCTACAAAAATTTACTTGTGTCCTTATTATATAAGAACATTTCTTAAAAAATATCTCCATCCCATGGGAGCCGATAATTTCTCTTGGTGGTGATTGTATTCCCAAAATCTAAAACTTTTTCCCATGTGCCAAATTCCATGGTTAATTATTAAAAATTGAAGGACACTGTTCCCAATAATTTAATCCATTGTACTTATAAAACTACATCTCCTCCAATTGGAATATATATATTTTTCTAAATCTAGATGATAATCTCCCATTGAAGGTTTTATGTGATGGAATTTACCACCACAAGATAGTTGTTTTCCATCAGCTATCATGACTTAGAAGTTAGAGATTGGATATACATAACAATTGAGCTCATTATCCAATCTTCTATAAATAAAATTATGTGTACTACCTATATTAAATAACATTGTCACCTTTCTCTTTTTATATAGCCAAACACTTTAAGTTTTTGTGGTGTGCTTGTTCCATTCAATGCATTTAAGAAAATATTAGAACTTTCTTCTTGCTCTAAATTTTCATGTGTTTGTTCCATATTTGGCTCTTCTATAGTGATGCATTATTTTTTATTAACATCATTCTTAATAATAATTAGTCACTTCTTATTAAATTTCCACACTATGATCCCTGAACTATTTTCTATCACAATGCCAACATTAAACCTTTTTTCTTTTCTCTATCTCTTGTTGAGGAAATATCTTAGCTATTTCTCTTGGGTTAGATATGTTAGCTAGCCTCATTTTTGTTAATAGGATTAGCGATATTTCTATTTTTCCATTCTATGGTTTTGTCTGGTATGGATATTTTAGTGGTGAGGCTTTGTTGCTCAATATGTATTGCATATTATATATATTTTCTAACTATACAAGGCTCCAATAGTCAAACACCATGTTTGGTTTGATCATTAAGTCCATTGATATAGATTTGTAGCCTTTGATAAGGTGTGACATCTTCGGTTTGCATTACTAATATCATATGCTCAACATTATATTCCCTACATAACCTAGTTGTTTTAAATTTGTTGGTTGGCTAAAATAGCTTCCCTTCCATGGTTTCTCATAGTAGACTACTAATTCATTAGTAAGTAATTTCAATTTTTTTACTCATCATCCATTGGTACCATTAATAAGGTTTAGATTCTAAATGTGGTGAATCTATGTCAACCATTGCATTATCAAATATATTATGGATTTTAAAATATTTTTTCATGAGATTTATCCATGAAGTTACATTTGTACCATCAAACTTATGGGTATATATTTTGGGTGGGTTTAATTTTGGACCTTGAAAAGATTGGCTTGTCCCTTGATTTTCTGTTAGGGTTTTACCCAAATTGGTGGTTTTGTGGGCCCCCCTCAATTATTATAATATTTAATTTATAAACCTATCTAAATATTCATTTAAAAAGATGTTGTAAATGGGTCAAAAAAATTATCCTCAATGAAATATACCACCTTTTCACAATTAGGTGGAATTATTCACTCAATTGTAGGTGTTGGACAATAAAGAGGGTCATTGAATTCCATATTCATAGAAAGTCCTTTGGTCCTTAAGATGGCATGGATTCAAGAGCTTTTTTACTTTGAACTCTAGATTTTTTTAATTAGTAATGGGTATAATACATAGAGTGAGTTGTAACAATAAATTTTTACAACATTAGGCTATGACATTATTTGATGTTATTATTTTGAACAAACTTTGATCACTAAATTAAGGAATGTATTTTTTGTCTAATAATAAATATAAATGAACCAACCCAATCTATTTTTTTACAAGCTTTCCAAAAATTTAAATAGTTTTATTTTTTTTGAACTTTGCGGCATGTAGAGAACAGTAGTGGAAAATCACATAATTCAAGTAACTCTCAGAAAATATATCAAAAAACTTTGATTTTTAATAATAATCTATGGTATGAGCCTCAAAACATAGAAAAAATCAAGTCTAAATTCATAATGGTTTGAAATTTATGGTGTAAATAATAATATTGGCTTAAATCATAGCTTTGATACCACTTGTTACATGATATTTCATAAAAAAATATGAAAAATTGTAAAATAATAGAACAATTCAAGGGGGAAACCTATGATATGATTGTTTTAGAGAAACATCCCCTCCTTATTTATAGGCTTAACTATAAGCAAAGACATACCCCTTCATCCTAATTAAGATTATTTAAGGCACTAAATAAAACTAATGTTAACGTTAAGTATGTCATAATTTCTTATACTTATTATAGTTAAGAATATATAATAATGATTATGAATATATGATATAAGGGTCATAATAGATTCAAGATGTATAAAAAGAGCTTAGTGTTCTTCATGCCTTATGTAGTGACACACAGGGAAGATTTTGGTAGGCCTGCATCCATATCATAAAATGGAAGAGTGGTGGTAGGTAGAAACTATACCACTCTAGTCTTATATGGTGGCTTAGTCAATAGGGAGCTCCATCAAAATAGTCTTTGTTTTGACATATACTTTATTTCTCTAGCTATATTCACCAAGGATAGAAGGATTTAGCTAGTACTTTTAGAATAACCATATGGATAGAGGACGTTATTGGCATAGTGGAAGAAGTTCAACTAGGAAGGGAAAGGTTGAATCTTTTGTAATGAAGGATCATGACTAGGAGTTTCTTTTTGTATTTCTATAATAGGAAACTTATATGAGTATTGTTTATGTTTTAATTTCTCTTGTATTGGTATAATGGTCACTATAGCTTCAAGTTGTGAATATTTTCTCATGTTGGCAATGTATAGTGTTGTATTTTATTTTTTATTATATAATAGATAGTACAGGCATGAGTTTTCCATAGTCCATGAAGATGACATCTAGATTTTAGATTTAATAGTGTTTAATATTTTGCATCAAGATTTTAGATCAGCTATAATTATATATTTAAGGTGACAAATATCTTTAATTAAATAAAAAAGTTTCAAGGGTAGAGGCCCTTATAGAACCTACCATTAATTATATAAAATAACATTATTAATATATATAATAAAAATAATTAGAGGAATGAATCACCCACTTTACAAAATTAGCATATTTAGTATGAAATGAAGATACTAAAGAGACACTTTCTACATTAATCAACGATGAGGAAAATGCACACAAAATATAATCTATTATTTTAAAAGAAAATATACACATGAAAGAATACCATAATGACTTAGATTTATATCTTGGGAAAACACTTTCAAAAACTCTAGTCCCCAAATATTAAACCAATACATCCACTATACCAATCTGCTTACAATACATGTATCAACAATTACAAATCTTTACAAGAGAACAACCAACAAAAGTCTAGATGATATTTAATAATATAAGCCCCCTACAAACTAATGTGACTAAATATAAAGTAAAGAAATTTCAAAGTGGTTAAGGAAATTAGGTAGTTGTGGTTTAGAATGATAAATATTATTATTTTTTAAAAGTTGTTTAGGTATGTCGATGAAAACAAGAAGTTGTAATAGTTTTTTGTGGTTTCTAGATATTTAGTCTATGTTTGTTGGTTTGTTATGGTTGTTGTTAACTATTCTATAGTGTCATTGTAGTTGTATTTTATCTATTTTTTAAATTTTCTACAACTTTTTTTCATAAGTCATTTCTTGTTTGAATGTAATAAAAAAAGATATTTTAGTTTTATAATTAATTTTAAGATGTACAATTTTTAGGCATATTTTACTCGAGGGGTGCAAAAGAAGATTGTATCTTTCTAATTTTAATCTCTGTTATTAAACAAATTTATATAATTAAGCATACATTAATCTTGAGTGAATCGACTTTAGGTTGTGAGAATGATAATTGAATAATTAAATGCCTTACTAGGAAATTAAATGTGAAGGGATGAAGGCAAACAGCTCTCAAATCTACATAAGAGAATATGTATAATGTACTACCATATTTAATGCCTTGGGAGCAAATATATTCCTCTTTGTCTATACTCTATCTCAAAATTTGATTATGTAAACTTGTTATGGATTGAATTCGCAAATCTAGGCCAATTCTATAGATACAAATTGATCATGTGGCATCTAGACCTAATATAGAATACTATCCACTTTTGTATTCTAATTCACTAAATTATTTTTCTTTATGGTTGAAGTAATGATTGAGGACAACAATCCTAACACGCACAAGTGTTGTATAATGATAATATAAGCTTAGATCCCTCTCAATGCTCTAATTGAAGCGTTCCTAGAATGATATGTGAATATTTGATTGATGTATGCTTGATTTTATCTTATACTAAATGAATGGATATTGAAAGCATTTAATTACATATACATAGCAATAAACATTGCAAAATATATACCAAGTCATGTCATGGCGGGAAAGAAATATACAAGAGTCAACCAAAAATTACATTTCAAATTTAAAAGTTCAAGGGTTAGATCCATGGTATGGGATTTGTCCTATACAAGTAGGATTAAATCAGGAAAGTGAAATGGTAAATCTAGTGCGGGGAATGATTGTCCATACATGGAGGACATGTAATAAAATGTAAATTTTATGTGAAAAAATGTAGGAATGGATGTGATCAAGTCAAGTGTGTGAGAACGTGTGAAAATGGGGATAGGAAAAATATTAGAGAATGAGTCCAACTTCACACAAGATTGCACCATTTTTTGATATGTAATTGTATTAATCCATACAATATCCACTCATTCTCTTTTTTCGGATGAAACAATACTTTTTGGAAAAACAACTATGATAGAAGAAAGCAAATAAAATGTATTTTGGATAAGTATACAATAGCTTTGGGGAAAAAGTAAATGTAAGTATTTATTTAATCTAATATCTATCTTTTTAATGCAAAGGCAATTGTAAAGAGATAGTTAGTGAAGTTTCTAGGATTTCAACTAGTGGAGCTGCCTTGTAAGTATCTAGGCATATCATTTTTTATAGGAGCAAATAAAGTATCATATTGGCATGATTATACAAAGTATTCAATCAAGAATTTCTTCATGGAAAGGAAGGTGGATATCAATTTTAGGAAGGATATTAATGATTAAAATCTGATGTTATCAACTATTCCCAATTATTACATGTCAATGTGAAAAGCAGCACTAAAGATCATTATTGTTCAAATAAAAAAAAATTATTAGAAATTTCTAATGGACAGGAAACATGGACAATAAAAAGAAAATGCTTCTAATTTTATTAGAAAATATTTACATTGAAAAGCTTAAAGGAGGGCCATGATTACATAACTTGTCAGCAAGGAATCTATCTTTAGGTGCCAAATTGGTTTATAACATGTATTCAAAGCCAAAATTAAAATGGTGTAAGATCATGCAAGAAAAGTATTTGGATAATACATCTTCGCCCAAGATTTTTTCAATATCAAACCCCCCCATCAAGATTAGCCATGTGGAATTTCCTAATAGCTTGTAGGAATCTCATTATTCCATATATAACATGGGACTTGTGCATAATGGTGAAGAGGCTCTTTTCTAGAAGGATTCTTCAAATGGGAATCCTCCCTTAAATACAATGCAATTTTTTGAAGTAGCATAGAACATACCATCAAAAAGTTGTGGTCCAAAAGTAAAGGATTATAATCGGTATGTAGATGCTTTAATAGGTAAAGTTATTTGGAAGGATCTGTCAAATTGCCCAATTCTTGATGATCAAAAAATTAGCCTGCAAAAAATCTTAGGTGAAAGGATAGTGTACCAGTCAGCAACTATGGATAAATTAATATGGGCCCCCCTAAAAATCAGACAATTACTCAGTGAGGTATGATTATAAGGAAATTTCCAACAATGGAGACCAACTAGAATCTTAGAGAGCATTCTCTTTTTGTTGGAATGCAATGGTTTTACCAATTGCAGGTTGTTTTGTATGGTTAGTAGTTAGAAGCAAGATCCTAACAAGTGATATACTTTCAAAACTTGAGATTTTAGAATCATTTAAGTGTGTATTATGTGAAGCTGAATATGAAGATACAAATCATCTTTTTCTTTCTTGTCATTTGGCACAATCATGTTCGGAATTTGTAAAAAGTAAACTAAACTAGTACTCCCCACTTCCAAATAACCTATGGGATTTATTCTCAAGTTGGTCGGTGTTATATAAAACATCCTTTTTTGCTAGTATTTGGAGATTCATACCAACTATCATAATCTCAGCAATATGGTGGGTGAGAAATAGGTGCATTTTTAGAAAATAAAAGACAAACAGTGAGCAATTGCTGATTAAGATAGAAAAATCAATCTCAGAGGCAATAAATGCCTATGTTCAAAAATCTAAACACGTAGGTTCAATATTTTCTGCTTAGGATGTAGAGTTACTCAAAAATTGGTCATACCTCATCCTTCCTTTTGAAGGAGGTTTACATCAATTGGAAAAACTAAAAGTGGATATAAGTAAGATTTCATGGAAACCACCTCCTTCTGGTTACTATAAGTTAAAATTTGACGGGGTAGCTAGGGGTAACTCGGGCATCTTAGGAGAAATGATTTCTATTAGTGATTTTAAGGGCACACTAATAAGTGCTAAGTTAGCTCGGCTTGCTCCTGCCACAAATAATGTAGCAGAGGCACAAGAAATTTTATATGGTTTAAAATTGGCTATAAATTTTAACCTTTCAAGGATTCAATTAGAAGGTGACTCATTGGTGTTAATCAATGCATGTAAGGAAAGGAGAATTCAAAATTAGAAGCTATATTATATCTTGCAATAGATTTGTAGTTTATTGGATAATCTAAAAGGCTATCAAATAAATCATACCTATAGGAAGGAAAATAAGTTGGTGGATTGCCTACCAAACATGAGTTGTGAGAAAAAGGAAGAAGTTATTTATGATTCCAATACTATAAATATTCAAGAGAAACTAATAGCTATACTTGCAAATGAAGGAGGTGTGTAGACTTTCTAAGGCTTTGCATGATATAGGTTCCAGTATTAAAGATATTCTCTTTAAGTATTAAGAAATGGGAACCATAAAAAATATTGGCATACACTATACAAAAAATTGGTTTATAAATGAAGCATAAATGGCAAAGTGACAAAATATATGAGATACAAATGGTAATCTTGTATATGAAAATTAGCATTCAAAATGTGACATAAGCTAGCCCCCATATTCAAAGTGAGTTATAAGAGTTGTAGGAAGGACATTGGATGGGTCATACTTAATGCCATTATTTCCATTAGATAATTTTCCAAAAATGACTTGTATCACATGTCTAGATGGTTGGGGCATATGTCACACATCAAATTGTAATCAATTTTTGGCACTAACCTTGTATTTTTACAAGATCTTTGATTTCTTGAGTTCAAAGGCTTATTTATTAATGATGACTTAGAACATTTCAAAGCAATATAAAGTTATCAAAGAATGTGCCAAATCTTCAATCGCATGCTATGATAAGACAACAATAATTAAAAATAAGACACTTAGTGGCTATTCATTGGTCGGCAAGTCAGGTCATGGGCTTAAAAGGTCTTCTTCAACATTTTCTCACTTTTTGTCTTTCAAAATAGAGTATTTTGCTTATCATATATCATGGTGGCGTTATATTAGGGTGGTGTATTTTCTTTGTCTCTAGTGCTCAAATTTAGTTGTTGGTGGGTAAAATTAGCTACAAAAGGGAGGATTCTTGGGATTGCTCATTATATAGGTTTTCCATCTTTAGAAAAAGGTGGTATAATCAAGCTCATAGGTGCATTCAAAATTAGGGGGTCGGGAAAACCTTGCAATAGGGCCTTTTCTCTAATTCTCTGGTAGCATGGAGGGTCATAATTTTCCCTTGTAGTAGAATCTATTTTTGTTAGCCTGCGAGGGGTAACCTTTGCAAAAGTGTTGTTGACTATTTTATTGGTGGGGTTTTCTGCTTATGGCATCACAAAATTGTAATTCATTGTGCTGTAGACAACTCTTCTTGGCTTTAAATTATGGAAAATCAACCAAAGAAATTTAGGGTGTCATTTTGAGTGAAAAATTGGTTGCAACCTTTCAATGGGTACCTATCAAACATAGAGTTGGGCCAAATATTTAATGATTACTGCCCAAGTATGGTTGAATGCATTCATACCATATACTTGGTGAAGATATTTACAGACCCCAAGCTCCATGCCTCATTTTCCCATCCCAGGCACTATTGATTTTTATGTCTAATGTCCTAGATCTTGTGCAATGTTTTGAGTATCTAGAGGTGATAGCAAATGAAGTGGTCCATAGGCAATTTTTGGGTGATAATGGTCTATTATGCAATGTGAAAATGTATGAATTTGATACTTGGGGAAGGGTTAGGTTGATGGTTTGTTCCCAAAATACTACTTGAGGCATAAGAGGGTGTTTGTGTTTGTTTATGACACCATTAAGCAAGATCTATAAATGAGTTATACACGAAACCTCTATAGGGTTCTGGAGATACCTAAAGAAATTGGAAATTTATTGGTAAATGAAATAAAGGGAACGTACTTCACCATTTATTTTCTTCATTCTCATTTTAGGCATCACAATGTGAACACCCCTCTTTTGTTGCTTGCATCAAACCATCAAAATGATGTTGATGATACTTCTCACGAGCATCAAGATGAAAATTTTGTGGTGAATTGTGACATGGAGGAACAAATCTTTGAAAACCTATGGTAACATGGTAGAATTGTGATGAAACTACTAGAATAAACTTGCAACTATGTAATATCTACCTAATACTAGATAATTTTATAACTGTTTCCTTTCTAATATATTACGTCCTATACTAGTTGTTATGCTAGCTTCTCATATGAGCCAGTGTTTTTTGGTCTTGGAAATTTTGTAATTATTAAGCGACAATGATCTCAAGCTAATGCCATTGTAATCTTTCATATTATATAATATAATAAATAGGTTAAATGCCTTTTGCAAAAAAATTGTATTAATCCATTCTCTCAAAATGACCCCAAAAATTGAATGGGAATTGACATGGATATGCAAACCTTACCATTACATTTTATCTCCACTTTAAGGTACACATGAATTTTAACATGAGTATGCATCTTAAGGAATCAATGAGCACTCACAAACATACATGTAACATAAATATTTAGACACGAGAAGGAAATTAAGTCCCTATAAAGTGATGGACCCCTCTAAATGATAGCATGTGTTTATCCTTCCACATGTGTGCTCCATGGGAACCTACAAAATAGTGAAAATATATGCAATGAGTAGCCATTATCATATAACTAACAATAATCATAAGTATAAACTAAAATTTACTATTGTTAATCATGGGAGGAAGAGGGGTAAAGTATGAGTAGAAAAATATCGCTTGTATTGAAAGTAGTTTAATGCTTCATTCTATGTAGAAACCATAGGATGACATACCATATTGAGAGCTACCATGTCATGTGGTGATGATTCATTTGAACACAACGATGAATCTCTTTGTAAGAATTTGTAACTATCTAACATTTCAACATATGAGTGTTAGTAATAGAATGTTTCCACTTTGCTTGGTTGCATCCATTAGATGAAAAAAATTGGAATGAGAAAAATAACACACGAAATGTAAATCAAGTTAATAATTTGAGCATGCAAATCATACAAAATAATAGTTGTAATAAATTCACTATGTAATAAGAAAGTAAAATAAGAATTCTAAGAGCATAGATATTGGGTATGATATCTATGATATGTAACAGTGTCCCTAGTATAGATAAATGAAGAATGGTGATGTCATCCTCAATGGCCATAAACACCCACATAAGTACATACAACACTAGGCTAAGCATATACAATTGATGTAACATCTAAGAGCATGTAAAAATGTTGGTTTAGTAAGGTAATTAGACCCTAGTGGTAACATATGTCAAAATGATGTGGGAAGGTTATGGAAGGGGTTTATGAGGTTGTGTCACCTTGATGCATTAAATTTACATTCTTTTCCTAAAAACAGGAGTTTCTATACATGGAGCATATGCAATGGGATCATAGACCAAGACAAAATGAAGTATCCAATGTGCATATTTACAATTGCATGTTGCATTAACTATTAATTGTGATATCAAAGTTAAAATATCCATGAATTCAAAATATTAGAGTTAAAATATTCATGAATTTATTGAAGAAACCCATTAAATTCATCGATATTTTCACTTTGATATCCTTGTTGAAACCAATAGGTACGCTACTTGGGGATCCATTAAATACTAGAAGGACTCAGTCACAATATCAAGATTTAACTCATACATACATAAATCAAGCCTTTGATCCATAAATATTTGAGGAAGAAAAGGGTATCATTAAATGGGACAACTATGGAGGAAGAATACACTTCCTTGATTAGCAATCACACTTGGGATCTAGTCCCACTTCTTATGGGAAGAAAAGTGTCTCAATGGAAATAGATCTTCTAAACCATGTATGCAACATATGAAAGTATAAAAAATAGAAAACATGAATTATCACTATTGGATTCTTACAATTACCCAATATAGGTTATTCTAAGACATTTCCACCTATTTCCAAAAAAAATTCCACCCTCCTCACTCCAGCCATTGCCCCACTCTTTTTTGGCCTGTATAAATTAAATGGATACAAAGTACATTTCTTCATGGTGATGTACAAGAATAAATGTATATGACATAACCATAGGAGTTCATTCATGATTAGTCCTTGGTATGTAGACTTTGAAAGTCCATCTATGACCTCTTAAATAAGCCCCTAGGGCTCAATATGCCAAGATGGATTTGTTCCTTCTTTCTTTTGGTTTCACTCAATGTCACTTTGACTCTATCATCTAAATTCTATGGTATGATGAACAACTTCTCCTATTGGTGTTGTACGCCAATGAATTGATCCTCACCAAAATTTCTTCATCTATGCTTTGATCCATATAGTCTTCTCTATATAATATATTTTTTATGATAGACTTGAGATTGTTACAATACTTCATTGGGATCAAGATCACTCAAATTTATTCTGGGATAAATTTACTCAACCAAAATATATTCTTGATCTACTCTCATGGTTCCAAATGACTACTTGTAAGCTCACACCAACACCCTTTTTATCAGGAATCAAATTGGAGGCTCATTGTTTGTGAAACAAAGAAAAAGAGGTGTACCACAAATGGGATTAACCAAATGGGTACACCTAATTTTTCTATGTTGTTTCATTCAATTATGAGAGGAAAAATGCCTAAATAACAACTAGAAATCAAACCTAACTGTTATAACAACAAAAAGGAAATATTTCAAATGCTGAAATTATGTGTACCTTGTTGAAAAAGTGCTTTTTTGGGCCTCACTAAGGACTCATTTGCTCAGTGGAGAATGGGTCCCTGCTAGGGTTCTGAAAAACTGATTTATGGGTTCTTTTCTTCAATGTCTACACTCCCAGATCCTAGGTGTTCAACTCCTGAAAGTCAAAAATAAATTCTATAGAAGAATTTTCTTGATCTTGCAACAAAGATGATAAATTTTAGAGCTTTGAAACCTTGAAAACTTTTCAAATTTTGTTTCAATCTTGCTCTCCACTTGATCTTCAGCCTAAAACCTGCAGTCACACATCAAGAGAGAAGAAAAATTGTTGTTTGTTAGAGAGTAGGGGTTTTCCTTAGTCAAACCCCATTTTGGTAATTAAACATTGTAATGAAATAATGCATAAAGGAGAGATGAATGTACAACAATGTGTAACAACTCACCAATCCTCAATTGAACCTTGGAATGCAAATCTAAAACTTAGCATGAAATGGCCTCAATGAGTGTAGATCTTGATCATGAACTTGACATAGGATAATGGATTTGAAGATTTGAACTTGATCACCAATGCTACAACATCATATTAACTCAACAACATGCATGACTTTGACATGATTAAAGATATCCTTGATTGTTGTAAGAAAACCTTGATAAAATTCCCTTGAATTCCTTCTTGAATTCTCTATAATGCTCTTGTGAAAGTACTCTTAATTGTTTATGAAGATCTAGTTATGAAACTATGTGCAATAACCTTATATTTATACATAACTTAAGATTAAATTACAAAATTCAAATAACACAAGCTAAATCAAATCTAGGATTCAAAATCATTAAAATCCCACCACAATCATGTTCAAAAGGGGTGTCCTAAGTTAAGGAGGACCCATTTTCCATAGGGTGAATGGGTCCTAGCACATTCAACTAGGACATGCTTTGGGGACATGAAACAACATGCAAAAATGGGGGTCCTAGGACCCAGGAAGGACCTGTTTTCCAAGTGGTGAATGGGTCACAGGTCACTAGCCTAGGACTCAAACCCTGCCAAATTAAGTGTTGTGAAACATTATTAATGAGTGTCAGGCTTTATCCTTTAGAAAATGCAATAAATTAGGATTGGATTTGAATTTAAGGGGCCAATTAATCTCTAATTAACCTTAATTAATTAATAAAGCCATAGATTAGTGTGAAAGTGTAAGAAAACACTTTACAACACCCTAAATAAGGCACAATTAAGTCCATTTTATCATTAATTATTCATTCCCAAACTAAGCATGAAAAAGGGTTACTTTTTTTTTATGCTACAGTTTGAGTGTTATATACCTCACTCATACTTATCTTGATATTTATTATGTTTTTGGCATTATCTCTTGATTTATGCAAGAATTCCATGGTACTGACTAGAAAGATACCAAGCATATACTATACTTTGTATAGGGGAGATACTCATTTGGGATACACTATATAATAGGTTGAGATACAAACATAGTAGGATGTGTAGATTTTGAATAGGGTGGTTTTATGAGGATTGCAAGTTAACATTTGGTTATAATTTCACCTTCTATCCAATCCTATATGTTGATTGAGAAAAAAGTATTATGCTATTTCTCTCTCATCTATAGAGAAAAAATATAAGGTTTTATGAATACTATTATAGATTCCATTTGGATTCATCACTTTTTGATAGAGTTTGGCATCACCTATCAGCTATCACCCATCATTTGTTGTCACAACCAAAGTGCTATTGCAATCTCAAGATTTCTTTTCACTAGATCAACAAATGAAGCATATTGAGATTCATATACATTACGGATATCTTATATAGGAGCATATCATTAATCTTCAATACTATCCTAGAGTAGATTGTAGATATTCTCTCTAAACCCTCTTTAGATAGCACATGCATTCATCTTCAAGCTCTTCTAAGGTGTGAGACACAACCAATTTTTGGGGGACTATCTAGTCCTTTCACATCCCTCCTTGGAATAGAGTTTTTCCCTATGGGTTTTCTCTTTCTCTTCTTTTTTGGGGTACTCTATCTATTTTTTTGTACCTTGGGATTCTATTAGATTGTATATGAGCACCAAACATGGCCTATCTTGTTGGGACTCATTTTTCTTTCCTAAGTTGCACTTAAGGGGGGTTGTTGGTATAATTATTATTTAGTGCACCTTATATTAAGTTTACTTAGGTAATTAATATTTATTTACTTATATAAATTAGGAAATAATTAAGCACATGTGTCATCTTCTTGAATGATGTGAGCACATGCCACCTCTACAAGGAAAACTTTAGTGGCGAATCTTCGCCAATTGGAAAATTTTAGAAATTGGCCAAGTCAAAATTAGCGAATTAATCATACCCAACAAGGTGTCCAAATCGCCCAGATTTTATGAATTATCGGTTTAATGCATGTCCATTTGCCATCAATTTTTTTATGAGGCATATTTAAGCAACAAATTCACCGTAACAAACTATGAGTCTTAAATGGACTAATTAATATTTTTGCCTAGAATCCCAGAAGCATGCAATAAAACACCTACATATTTTCTAATACTATTAAAACATCGTATCAAGACCCATTTCGACAGTTAAAATTTACAAATAGTTGCTTTTGAAGACCCATTTCGCCAATTAAAATTTACAAATAGTTACATATGAGGGTCCATTTCACCAATAACATTAAAAAAAATTACATTTGAGGACACATTTCACCAATTGTCGTGACACCTCCATGCTAATTGTAGGGACATAATTTCCTTGAAAATTAAAACGTATCATTGTATAAGCAAGCAGGATTCGCCAAATTTTTAATATACCATTTAAAAATCCTGCGAAATTTTCCAAATATGGATTGATATAAATACAATAAAAACTACCATTTATTCTTACACATTTTGTTTAGTTCTCGATTTGGAAGTTGGACTTGGAACCTTGAAGTTGATCGTAGGCAAGTTACAAAATTACAACATAGGCATTCCTTCATTAATGAATAGAAAGTCAGCGAAAACCTAAACTTAAAGGTGAGTGATCATTTCTTCATAGTGTTATAAGATTTCTTTATCTCTTTTTCATTCTTGCTTCAATCTTAAAGATGATATTGAGTAGGGAATGGATCTATATTCTCTGTCCTTCTTAAACAAGAAGACATTTTTTTCCAGCTTTTATTTGAAGTGAGAGATCAATATGTCGAACAACAAGGGTAAGAATCCTCAGGGTGGTGAAGGGACTAGGAGGCCATCAAAATTCCCAAAATATAGAGGTACCATATAGTCTTACTTTGGAATTGGCAATGCTTCTGATCCATTAGATCAAGATGGAGCTACATCATCAACTCTTCCACCAAATATTAATGAAGAAGGAATTCACAATACCTCACCGCCACTAGAAGGTCAAGGTGAGATTGTCATTGAGTTAAATGTGTCAAATGAGGATGGAAATACCACAAAAGATGTTCCAAGGGATGCCTTGGTTAGCCAGAATGAGATAATTAACTTGGATCAGGATGATGTTGGTAGCAAGAAAAGAAAAGGAAAATTAAAAGTGGGGTGTGAGTGGGAAATGACAAGGAATTTTCAACTTGGTTGGTTGTCAAAGTACCCATTTCATTATACCAGTGGGGAAAGAAAACAATGTTGAAACTACAACATAATGCATGTGTATGATTTGTAGTTGGAAATGTAAAAGAGACAAGAAGTTGTAGCTAAATTTTGACACTATAGAAAAGCATATCAGTAAAGTTTATGAAAAACAAATCATAGACATAAAGGAACAATCAGTCGTATGATGGAAATAAAAGGAAGAATGTCTTCATGTTAAGTATGCCATGAAATATGAAGAGCACAAGCAAAGAATGTCAAGCTTGTTGCATGTCAAGGTACACTTGAGGCTCAATTTGGAAAAGCAATGGAAGGAGAAAATCTGTTAAAAATGTTTAGATGAGTGTTGTTTTTCATATTTTTTTACAGAGGGTGTCCTATGATAGACTACCCAAATATTTTAATTTATTATCTTTTTTGGGTGTTCCTCACTTTCTTGGCTCCACATTGGTCAATAAACGTTGGATGGGAATGGGAAAACAATCTTGCTATAGTGGAAAAGAAAATTTAAAAGAGAAAGTAAAAGATTCAAACTTCATTGCATTATCTTTAGATGAAGTTACTGTGGTAGACAATACTTCTTGGGTCTGTATGCATGTGTATACTATAAAACAACATGTCCACCAAGCTCATATTCTCTATGTTCATAAAATGAAGGATAATTCAACACTACAAAATATATTTGAACTAGTCAAGAAATATTTGAATGAAACTCTAGGTATGGATGACTTGAAATTGCCAAAAAGTTGGTGTGTGTAGGAGTTGATGGAGCTACAGTGATGCAAGGTCAAAGGAGTGGTGTTTGCACAAAGTTACAAACTACTTGTGCACCATACATTCTTGAAATTCACTACATGGCCCATAGAATGAATTTAGCATTCAAAATCATAAGCAAGTTTCCTACAGTATCAAAAGGTGAAAATCTAGTCTACGAGCTCTATGCATACTTCTGCCGAAGTCCCAAAATTTTGGTAGAATTTCAAATTTTTGTTGAGGGAATAACAACAAGAAATAATCTTGTCAAGGATGTCAATACCAAATGGATCTTCCTACATGGACCAATGCAATGAGTTCTTTCAGAATATCAATCCTTGATTGGAGTAATGTACGAGTATCACAACAAAGTAGACAAAGCTCCTGACCTCTTACATAGGTTAAATGATATAGAGACACTATTGACTTTAGCTAGTGTTCTCCCAATGCTAGATGAAATGAATAATCTTGTGAAGAAATCGCAAGACAAAACTATGTATATTTATGAATATTCCAAACTACATAGACATACATGCATGACCCTCGATCATCTATATCTAGATCTAACACAAGAAAGCCCAAATTATTTCATGTGGCAAAAAATTACTGATTTGAATAAGCCTAATAATTATTTATAGTTTAATGCAAGCAGATACTTATGTATCTATGTACATGGATATGAGATACCAATGTACCATTGTAAGATAGCCTAGGACTCTACAGAGAAGTACCTGTTAAAGAGGAATATTTTAATGCCATTGTTAAATCTGTTAGTGATAATTTGAAGGAAATTGCAAAATATCTTTACTTAGATATTCATAAAATATTCCTTCGACATGAAATACTTGAAGCCATGGGTATTGTGTCCTCAATTTAGGGTAAATCGAGATAGACCAAAATATTTCCATGATAAAGTAAACATCTTGATCGAACAATTTTTGAAAAGTGTAACATACAATGACCAGACAATAGAAATAATTTTAAATGTAGATAAGCTTAGACAACAATGTAAGAATTTTGTAATAACTATGAGGGACCAACATGATTCCATGGGCATCAAGAAGGCCTTTGAGTTGATATCAATAAAAAAGGTTTGGAAAAACTTAGGTCAAAGTGAAATATTGCATGGTACGATATCAAAATATTTCAAACTTGTTGATTTAGGTCGGTGGAGGATGAGAGAGTTTTCAATTCATTGGCATTTTTGAAAACAAAGTTAAGAAACAAACTAGACAAGAATTTGGAAAATTGCTTGAGGATGAAAGGAACTATGTATAATGTCAAAAAAAATCCTTTTGAAAGGGCATTCACAATTTGGAGATCCACATGCAAAAGAAGAGGGACTGGGTTGTGCAACACTCCAATTCCAAACATTGGTACTGGTGGCAATGGTAGTGGCAGTGGGACAAATGATAGTGACACAATGAATGATGAATTTGAGATGTAGGCTGGAGAAAATGAAGAGCAGACTCATAATCAAGATGACTCTTTTACTTTATCTCAAGTTGAACATCAGTTTCAGGACCCTGACTCCATTTGGGAAATGGAAGTGAATTAGCAAGTTTTAGGTATTTATACTGCACTTCATGAATCATTTTCCAAACTATATTTGATGGTATTTTATATTGTATTCCATGAAATTGTGAATCATTGCACTTCATGAATCATATTCCAAATTGTAGTTGATGATATTTTATATTGTATTCCATGAAATTGTGAAATTTTATATTTTATATTGTATTCAATGGTATTGAATTTGATATGTGATTCTGCATAATTTTTAAACAACACTTATCACACTACTTATAAATTCCTATTGCATTGCCATTCACACAATCTTTGATAAATAACTAAATCTTCAGAACTTCAATTATCCTTCATATTCCATTTGCTACTATAAAACCATTATGCTCATTACAAATTTGAATGCATTTCTAAGACTTGACATTAATCTATCTCTATGTGCTTGAATTACAAAATTTCTATTACATGAGCTCAAAATTTTGCTTAACCATCAAAAAAGCCATGTAAATAGCCGTGAATTCCCATTTATAGAAATATGGGAGCAACAAGCATCAAAAATTACAATTAAAGTCACATTTACATTTGACATGTTGCAAGAATGGAAGTGTTATGGAAAGATTGAAGATGTTGTTATTGATGCTAACTGGTTAACTGGTTATCTACTAGTTGTTGTTGGCTATATATGTTGAGGATATTGAGAAAACTGTAATAAAGAGATATTGCAAGTATTCAGTTGGTGCTCTGGTTTTTGGTCCAAATTTTCTCCTGTGGTTTTTTGTGCTTCTGGTTCAGGTCTGGGAGAAATGTTGTTGGTCTAGATTTCTCTTTGATGAAGTCTTATGACTTGGGTTCTAGAGTTGTGTTGCTCTAGTTCTATTGAAGATAGTTTTAGTATTTGGAAGATTCGTGCTTAATGGTTTTATATGTTTTACACTGGTTTGGCTGAACTTGTGAAATACTACTTTCAAGAATGATGAAGCGTGTTGATATTTTGGGTCCTTTGAAGTGTGTGTTTGGGTCGCCCTCATTCTTATTCCACCCTAGGATGTCTGGTGCCGACCTAATTTGAATTTTATTTGGATGGCTGACTTTGGGTATGTTTCAAAGTTGAAGATGGTATAAATGCAATGTGAGTTAATGGTGAAGAGAGAGAGAGAGAGATATAAGAGTGAAGAAGTGTGAAAAAGAGAAAAGATAAAGTGAAATTTTGTGTGACATTGATTCTATTCAGTGAGTGTGTGTGTTGAGAGTGTGGCAGATTGATGCAAAGCTTAATGCTAAGTTTTTGGATGTAGTGAGAAGAAGGTGAACTCTGTCATTCATGCATGTGTGTGAATAATTGTGGTGGAATCCTTTGTTGCATTAGGATTGTAGTATCTTTGTAACAACTCTTATTTGTCTTCTTTGTATCTCTATGATAGTGAGTCCTCCGGGTTGTGGCCTTGTTGGATAGTGAGACTTTTTTTTGGATAGTGAGTCCTTGTTCTAGACAACGATTCCTTGTTTTGGACAGTGAGTCCTTATTCTAGACAGTGAGTCCTTATTTTAGGCAATGAGCCTTTTTGTAATCAGTTTTGATATTCTCTATAGTGTGAGTTAATCCTCACAGTGGTTTTTCCCTTATTGAATTTTCCACATAAATATGGTGTTATTGTGTTTATTGTGTTGGATTTAAGTTTTTGCATTGGCATTTGATGATTAATCATTTATGTAGTATTAAGGATTAGTTCCAGTGATTGAAGTAAAAGATTAATCCTATGACAACTAATTCACCCCCCCTCTTAGTTGTCCTATTCAACAATTGGTATCAGAGCTTGATTCCTTGGTGAAGAGTTAACCACTTGAGGAAGGTCCAGGATGGTTGGAAAAATGGTTTATGATCATCTGAGGTTCGGTGGAACTAATTATGGTATTTGGAAATTTTTTAAGGAAGAATATTTGGAGTATTGTGGACATGATGTGGAGAAAGCTTACAAGAATCCTTACACTCCTCCTACTAATGGTTCAAGTACACCTGAAGAAATCAAATCACATGAAGTGAACAATAAGGTGAAATACATTTTGAAGGATAGTCTAGTACATTCAAAGTTGATCAAGGTTCATAATTTGAAAACAACTAAGGAAGTTTGGGATGCTTTAGAAAGAGCACGTGATGGTGATGAAAGAGTTAAAAAGGAAAAGCTATAGAATTTGGAGACACAATTTGATCTTCTACATATGTTCGAAGATGAAAATGTTAAATCATGTATAGAGATTAGATGAAATAACGGATGCAATACGAGGACTTGGTGCTACTATTGATGAAACAAGGATTGTAAAGAAGATTCTCAGAACTCTTCCTGATCCTTACAGTGAGAAGGTGAGTGCTATTGAGCATACTATAGATTATAAGACTTGTACTAGGGATATGCTATTAGGATTTTTGACATCTTATGAGATGAGGAAGCCGAGTTTGAGGAATGGAAGCAAATCATAGACTTCCTTTAATGCTACAAAAGCTGATGAATCGAATGAAGAAAAATTTGATGAAATAGAAGGTAACTTTGTAAGAAGAATGAGGAAAGGCTCAGGTAAGTATGAAGGTAAGTTTCCCTTTAAATGCTTTAGTTGTGGAGAAATAGGTCATTATGCTACAAAGTGTCTGGAAAGAGCTAAAAGGAATAAACAAAGATATGAAAAGGAAAAGAAAGGAAAGAAGATTAATAGAACTTAATATGTGAATGAGAATGCTAGTAAATCTGATGAAGATTCAAAATATGAAGATCCAAATGAAAATGAATGCTTGTTCTTAGCAATTAAGGATTAACCTACTTCTGCTAATTTTGAAAAATAGATAATGGAAAGCCCTTCAAAGAAGGAGAAGGAGAAGGAGAAAAATGAAGGTACGGTTATCTCTTCCCTACATGCTAAACAAGAGAAAAATTATTGGGTAGGTGATAGTGGTTGTTCACATCACATGACTGGTGATAAAATTAAGTTTGTTAAGCTTGAGAAGTATGATAGAGGATTGGTTATGTTTGGAGATGATACTGGTGCTAAAATTTATGGGATAGGTTTAGTAAGTTTTGATGGCAAGCATCATGCTGACGATGTTTATTATGTTAAGAGTTTAAGGCATATTATTTTTAGCATTGGTCAAATGTACAGAAAAGGATATGATCATGTGTTTAAGAATGATAAATGTGAGATCCAGAACACTAATTGCTACATGAAAGAAATCTGAAGGGAATATCTATCAACTGAAGGGTGCTGATGGATGATGTTTTATGAATTAGATAAATGATAGTTTGTTATGGCATAGGAGAATGTGTCACATGAATTTTGATAATTTGGAAAGGATCAGTGTTGTTTAGGCCATGAGAGATTTACCGAGAATTGCAAAGCCTGCTAATGCTATTTGTAAGAATTGTCATTTTGGAATGGAAGCAAGAAATCATTACAGATAGAAGGAATAGTCCACTACCAAACTACTAGATTTGTTTCATATAGACCTCTACGGTCCTACACGAGTAAGAAGTCTACTTGGTGAAAGGTACTTTATGCTTTTAATTGATGATTATTCTAGATATACATGGGTTACATTTCTTAGAGAGAAATCAGATGGATTAGATAGATTCAAGGAATTCAAAGAAATGGTTGAAAATGAAGTGAATTTGAAGATAAAATGCTTAATATTTGACAGAGGTGGAGAATTCACCTCCCATGAGTTTAATATGTTTTGTAAATTGCATGGAATAAAGAGATAGTTATCTAATCCAAGAACTCCTCAACAAAATGGAGTTGTTGAAAGGAAAAATAGAACAGTGCAAGAAGCTACTAGGTCAATGATTACTGAGGCTGGTTTACCAGAAGTTTACTAGAAATAAGCTATTCATACTACTATTTATGTGTTCAATCAAGTTCAAGCAAGAGAAAATAGTACAAAGAATCCCTATGAGATATGGCATGGAAGAATTCCTACAGTTAAATATTTCAAGGTATTTAGAAGCAAATGCTATATCAGAAAAGATGAAGAAACTTTGGGAAAGTTTGATGCAAGAAGTGACGAAGGTATTTTTCTTGGATATTATACTAAGAGAAATGCATAAAAATGTTTCAATAAAAGACCTAGAAAGATTGTGGAAAGCTCGAATGTGAAGGTTGATGAGACAATGAAAAATTCTATTGACATTGATGGATATGTATTTGATGAACATGATTGTGCAAGAATAGAAGAAATTGTGGTAGAATGGGAAAAAGATGAGCAAGAGAAGCAGGTTGAATAGAATGAAAGAGAAGAAGATGCTCTAGTGATGTCCCCTAGGACATCTAGATATGTACAAAAGAATCATTCAGAAAGTTAGATTATTGGAGAGAAGACAAAATGTTTGTTTACTAGAAGCAAAGATACTGCCGAAGTGAATCTGTGTTTACTTTATGAGATAGAACCGAAGACTGTGTGTGAAGCTTGCAAAGATGAACATTGGATGGAAGCAATGAAAGAGGAAATTTTTTAGATTGAGAAGAATCAAACTTGGGAATTAGTCCCATATTGGCAGATAAAAACATCATTGGATCAAAATGGGTATTCAGAAACAAGTTGAATGAAAATGGAGAAGTGGTTATAAACAAAGCGAGGCTTGTGTGTAAAGGTTACTCACTTGTAGAAGGCATAGATTTTTAGGAAAAATTTTCCCTAGTAGAAAGAATGGAAGCTATAATAATTTTGTTGGAACTTGTTGTTTATAAAGATTTCAAGGTCCATCAGATGGATGTCAAGTCAACATTTTTGAACAGTGAGCTAGAAGAAGTCTATATGGAACAACCAAAAGGATTTCAATTGATAGAGCAAACGAATATGGTGTGCAGATTGAAGAAATATTTATATGGGTTGAAGCAAGCTCCTAGAGACTAGTATGCAAGGTTAGACAAATATTTAATTCAACAAGGATTTAACAAAGGTATGACAAATAGTAATTTTTATTTTAAGGTTGAAGATGATAAAATCTTGATTATAGTTGTGTATGTTGATGACATTATCTTTGGATTAAATGAAAATATGTGCAAGATGTTTGTGGAAGAAATGTAGAAAGAATTTGAAATGTCTATGTTTGGGGAGATGAATTTCTTTCTTGGGATACAGATTAATCAAATAAAGAAAGGAATTTTCATATCACAATCTAAGTATGTGAGAGATGTTGAAGAAGTTTGGGATGGATGGTTCCAAACTGATAAGTACTCCTATGGTGACTGGATGCAAATTGGGTAAATATGATGATTCCCTTAAGGATGATCAGATCAAGTATAGATCTATGATTGGAGGACTAATATATTTGATTTCTACTAGATCAGATATCATGCATGTAGTTTGTCTTGTGGCTAGATTTCAAGAAGATCCTAAGGAAACACATGTTAAAAGAATATTCAAATATTTGAATGGCACTCCAAATTATGGATTATGGTATCCTAAAGATACTAACTTTACACTTAATGCTTATACAAATGTAGATTGGGATCAATGTGTAGATGAAAAAAAGAGTACAAGTGGTGGTTCATTATTTCTTGGATGCAAATTGGTGGCATGGTTGAGTAAAAATCAAGATTCAGTCTCTTTGTCTACTGTTGAAGCTGAGTACATTGTTATTGCATCTTGTTGTATGCAAGTTCTATGGATGAAACAAACATTGAAAGATATCACACTGCTATATGATGATCCCATTTCTATGTTCTATGATAATACAAGTGAAATTAACATTTCTAATAATCTTGTGATGCAATTGAGGATGAAGCATATATCTATAAAATATCATTTCTTGAGAGAGAAGGTCATGGAGAATGTAGTGAAGCTTGAGTATGTTCTGACAAAGAATCGGGTGGCTGATATATTTACAAAGGATCTTTCTAAAGATACTTTTGAGTATCTCTAAGAGAAGTTGGGGGTTATTTCCCCTACTTTCTTGAACTAGATGCATATGGAGATGTATCAGTTTGATGGACCTATGGATTTATCTTTCTTTTGGACTGATGTTTTGGTGGCTACCTCTCAGGGGGAGTAGGTAGTATCAAGTGTTGTTATTATGAGTATTTTGTTTATCATGTCAAAGGAGAGATCAATGGAGAATATTCATTTTCCTTTTCCATTAATGTCAAAGGGGGAGAGGAAGAATGTGAACAGACAATGAGAAGAAGCATGTAAGAGATTATCTTCTAAGGAGGAGAAATAAAAAAATGTATTCGAAGCTAAGATGTTGTCTTTGATGGTTTTCACATCATGTGTTGCCATCAATGAAAAAGGGGGAGATTATTACAAGAATGGAAGTGTTATGGAAAGATTGAAGATTTTTTCATTGATGTCAACTGGTTAACTAGTTATCTACTAGTTGTTGTTGGATATATATTTTAAGGATATTGAGAAAATTGTAATAAAGAGATGTTGCAAGTATTCAATTGGTGCTCCGGTTTTTGGTACAGATTTTCTCTTGTGGTTTTTTGTGGTTTTGGTTGAGGTCCAAGAGAAATGTTGTTGGTTTAGATTTCTCTTTGATAAAGTCTTATGACTTGTGGTTCTAGATTTGTGTTTCCCTGGTTCTATTGAAGATAGTTTTGAAATTTGGAAGATTCATGCTTAATGGTTCTATGTGTTTTACACTAGTTTGACCGACCTTGTGTGAAATACTACTTTCAAGGATGATGAAGCATGTTGATATTTTGGGTCCCTTTGAAGCATGTGTTTGGGTTTCCCTCATTCTAATTCCACCCTAGGATGTTTGACATCAACCTAATTTGAATTTGATTTAGATGGCCAACTTTGGATATGTTTCAAAGTTGGAGATAGTATAAATGCAAGGTGAGTTAATGGTGAAGAGAGAGAGAGAGATAAGAGTGAAGAAGACGTATGAAAAAGAGAAAAGAAAAAGTGTAGTTTTGTGTGACATTGATTCTATTCAGTGAGTGTGTGTGTTGAGAGTGTGACATATCAATGCAAAGCTTAATGTCAAGTTTTCATATGTAGTGAGCAGAAGGAAAACTCTATCATTCATGCATGTGTCAAAATAATTGTGGTGGAATCTTTTATTGCATTGGGATTGTAGTCTCTTTGTAATTTGTAACAACTCTTCTTTATATTCTTTGTATCTATGTGGCAGTGAGTCCTTGTTTTGGATAGTGAGTCCTTTTTTTAGATAGTGAGTCCTTATTCTAGCCAGTAAGTCCTTATTTTAAGCAGTGAGCCTTTTTGTAATCGGCTTTGATATTCTCTAAAGTGTGAGTTAATCCACATTGTGGTTTTTCCCTTATTGGGTTTTCCATGTAAATCTAGTGTTATTGTGTTTGTTGTGTTGGATTTAAGTTTTTGCATTGGAATTTGATGACTAATCATTTATGCATTATTAAGGATTAGTTCCAGTGATTGAAATAAAAGTTTAATTTTGTGACAACTAATTCACCTCCCTCTTTTTTGTCTTATTCAACATGACATACATTTCATTTTAATTTCAACATTCCCTAGGTTATATTTGCACCTTTTAAAGTGGGGGGAAATCATATAAGAAAACAACCATTTTCATTTGTTGAAGAAGATACACCCACCTTCCAAAAGGCATCTTTCATTCATTGTAATAGCTTCCAAAATATCTTCCTTATAGGCAAAAAGTGTTAACCACGTGCATGCCCAATTGGAAAAACTCTAAAAGCATGATAAGCAATAGAAAGATATATAACCAATCCATGTCAACATTTGTGCCACCAATCTCCATGTTGGGGAGGGAACAATATTTTGTAATACTTCAACAAAAGCCTAATCTATACTATTTTTAGGCTATGCATTGTTTGTCTCCCATCTATTAATCACCATGGTTGCAGACTTCAGGGCCAAAATTGCACTCACCATCCCACAACTGCAAGTCATTCCTCCAATACATCCAAGTATTTGTTCTTCCAAGCTTGGAATTCATCCTTGGTGGGCCAACTGAAGCTCATGACACTATCTACCTTTTGCCTATTAGGTGAATATTTAGTAACAACCTGATTGGCTTCCTTATCAAACTTTTCCAAGACATTCTCTGCATGAGCCAACATGTCCATGTTCCTCTTTAGCATACCCATATCATGTCCCTGACAAACTGAAGCAACTTGATTTGAAATTACTTCATTAGTTTTTTTTTTCCAATCCTGCAAAGTTTTGATGTTACCATCATCCCTTAAAATGGATGGCAAGAGACCATGATGTGTTTCATGAAAGTTTTTAACCAATTCCCTTATCCTGGTCTCTAAAGTCTCTATTTCTTTTGAACTCCTAAATTTGATTTAGAATTTGAATGGTGGGCTTAATATTTTTAGGGTAACTAACATCCTGCTTGGCTCAAATAAACATCATTCTCAACTCTTGCAACCTGGGGATCCATGTCTCCATAAGTGGAATAACCTTCTCCTTATCATTGTGAAAATTATTTATAGAAAATCTCATAGAAGAATAGTTGCCATGAATTATATTCAATCCGTTATTAACCCCTCTATTTAAATGCTCCAAGATTATAGTGACAATCTTCATATTACTATCAAATATTTCCCTATTGTGATTGTCACCTCTCCTTATAATCATTTAGCTACTTAAGCAACTCCTCCTTGTTGGCACCTTCCTCTGTTTGTGGTGCTTCTGATGTGTTTGGTTGAACCATTGAAATAGGTACAATTCATGGCAGGTTGTATGGCTCAATGGCCCATGAGGAACTCGTTGAAAGGGTATAATAAGTAAGTGTAGGCTTAGGTGAAGTAGTAGGGGAGACAACATTAGTCCGTGTTTGTTCTCCTGATTGCAAGTTTTCTAATTTCTCCCTTAATAATGCTATCTCTGTATGTAGCTACATTTTTTGTTGTTCAGTCTTTCCATAATCAACTAGCAAGTCATTGTATTATTGTATAAACTACTCCTTCTCTGTAGTTACTGACTCTACTATGGATTTTGTAAACTAAGCAACATTTACTGACATTATTGTTGCATTAAGAGCTGATGTCTCTGACACTCTTTATTATCAAGCCTCCCTTGTAGTCTAGTGCATGCTTTGCAATGTTAGGCTTTCTTGTACATGGAGCTAAGTCTTGTATAGCCAATGTATCCCACTTTTCATTGAAGTTATAACCTTGGAGTGCAATTGTAGCTTCCTCTTCTGAATTATAGAGGGGTATATCACACTTCTTTATCGTATCAAAAGTAGTGGCAAAAGCTAGATCCCATTCTATAAACAATAGGACACCAATATTTCTTACTAGCGCTATGCCTTCTGTTGGAGTCATTCCATGAAATTTAGCTCTCATTTCCTTTAGGACTTGGGCTTGAATAGTTACCTCTGGAAACTCTGGGTGAAGACTTCTTTGCTTAGCCACAGTAGTAACATACTCATCCTTCTTAGCCCTATAGGAAAAATCCATGAAAGCTTGTGATTTCACAAATGAATCATCATCCATGAATCTTTTGCATGCTTCCACCTAGACATCATAAGTGTTATTTATCTGAGTGAGATCATCCTTGCTCAACCTCATACCTAATTTTTGTGGAACAATCACTGTTGGTGTAAAAGGAATTCACTGTTGCATTTCCTACTCAAATACCCAAATCTCCTCATCTAGTTTTTCATCATCATAATCCACCAAACCTGTTGATTTGACCTTTTTCTTTTTCAATGGTGGCTCTTTTGGTGGTGAGACATGTTGTGATGGGAAATCAATATCTACAAATTCAAGCCCAATTGACCTTAGAGGAGATGGTGGTGGCACTCGTGGCATTGGAGAAGGAGCTCTTTGCTCCTCTTGTTGAGAGGAAGCAACAACTACATCATCCTTCTTTGCTTTATTCTTTCTCCTTATGAAAAAAATATTTTCCACTCCTTAGGAGGTTGATATGTAGTCATTTCTTCCATAATAGGGATTTCTCCTCCACCCTGTTCCTCTTCCATAATAGGGATTTATCCTCCACCCTATTCCTCTTCCATAGGGGATTTCCATTTATCTTGAATCATCCTTTCACCCTCAAAGTGACCAACCACTATTTCAAATTTATGGAAAACATGTTCCATTCTCTGCATTATATTGGGGATTTATGCAAGAGCAGTGAATTTATGTTCCTTTTCCCTTACCTTTCTTTGCATTTTGTTAAAATCAATCCATTTCTATCATCTTGCTCCAAAAGATCAAAGATATTCCTATTTACATCCTTAGGGTATTGGAAAATGTGTTCAAATTTGGAACTCCTATTCCTTAACTTTAACTAGGCTATGAAACCCTCAAGAACATGATACTCCCTTGCTCCTGCTCTTTTCATGTGAAAATTATTGAGTATATCATTTATATTATTCCAACCTCCCTTAATCATTACAAAGTCAGAGAAGCATGTGTATGAAGGGAAAAATGTTCCTTTTCCTTGATCCTTCAAAATCTTGTTATCCACACATTCCAACTGCCACATCACTTCAAGGAAGCCAATTCTTTCTGGCGCACTACTAGGCAATAAGTGCGGTGAGAAAACAACACCATACACTCTCAAAATAGTATATGTAGGATAAGGGATAACATCTCCCCAATTATGATCAACCCCCAATTTAGGCCTCCTATCCTTGGGTTTTAAAAGATCATGTAGGGCCTTAGGAATCCTTGGCACATTCATAGCCAAAGGTCATCTTAACTCAGAGGCAAATAAATTCTCAAATACCACATAGTCAAAAATTTTGTCATCTTTGTTAGAACAGTGGTCCAACATTGGACAAACAATTCCATCTTACCCTCTACCCTATCTAGTGTCATATTCTTTCCAAAGTAAGGTGCACCTTTCAAAAAAATATGTGCATGAGCAATGAATACCAGTCGAATCTTACTCCCATTTCACCCTTCTTCAACTTTACCAAACCCTCATAAATTTTCTCTATAAGAAACCCCTCAATCATAAATTGTTCAATAATGGGGGTGCTAGATGTGGGCCACCATATACATCCATGACATGGTAATTCTAGTGACTGGTCATAACCAATAATCTAACAAATGGAGTAGAATATTTTTTGGAAATAAGGGACAAAATAGTTAACAGTATAGGGCTTTATATCAAATGGTCCCAATGTAATCTTTTGGCTCCTAATCTCTGCTAGATACTTTGGTAGTATATGGACCTTGAATGAATGCCTAGTCTTCTCATATTCTTCTCTAAGAGCCTTTTCATTGATCTTAACCAGGTCCCACTCCACTCAGTGAGATTGAAAACACGAGAAATCTCCTCCTTAGTAACTTTAACCATGTCAATTCCATCAAAGGACCTCACAATCCTAGTGACTGGGTCATAATTGACAGCTATTGCTTTTAAAAATCAATATCGAGTTATACATTTGACACAGTCAATTTTCCCAAGTCAAGATTCCAAGGGTTACCAAATGGAACACCACAATTTCTATTTCCAAACCAGTTGTTGAATAATTCCCACCCAGTGCAAGGCAATGCAACATACCTAATAGCAATATACTTGTCAGTCAAGCCCTCTACTACTTACCCCAAAAATTGAAAAGAAATTGACCCTTAGGTTTTTCATTGGTTGAGGGTGGTAGCTGGTCAGCTAGGTCCTTACTCAAAGGTCTTTTGGAAGTAGAGGCCTCCTCCTTTGATGAAGACACTTTCGTTTTAGGAGCCATGACTCAAGGGTTTTTGTAAACTGGGGTTTTTGGTTTCACAAACTAAAACCTATGACTTGAGCAAGGGTTTGACACAAACAATTGCAATGCAAAACTGCCAAATCATTCCAAATGAACATTAAACCTTAAAAGAAATGAAAAACCAAGAAAACCTTAGTGACAGGATGATAGAGAAAATACAATTGAGCAAGTTCTTAATAGTTTCAAAGGTGGGATAGTATATCAACTTACTAGCTTGGCACGAGCTTTAAAACCCTAACTTCGGCATTGAATAGGCTTGAAAATGCAGCACGAGCTTCCCTGGATGCGTAGAGTACTTTTATCAATTCTCAATTGTGCTTTAAAACAAGTTTTAAAAGACTTACAAATTATAAATTTGGTAGCTCACATCCTATTCACGATTTTGGCTCGCTCATGTGAATGAGAGTGACTCACTTGCCCTCGATTTCAACTTTGAATATTGTCCATTGATCTCACGGTGAGATGAAAAGACCACCGACTCAGATTAAGTCAACTTAGTTTAAAAAAGCCAACTGTGAGCAATTGTTTCCATCATCCAACCAAAACCAGCCATGTGGAACCACTTCCAATGATCCGCATGCTCCACCATCTCATTGTCGCTGAAGCAAGAAACCACGCATTAGCTTTCCCACTTCCCCATGAATCTTAATCCTCATGCAACTTCTATCAATGGGAAGATGGGGAAGGGAGGAGATTAAATCTCCCATCCTCGACCTATGCGTGTCTTAACACAAGCTCACCTACCTGTGCACATAATTCCTTGGCACAACCGATGGCCATGATTAAAAGATCCATTTTTTATTACAACACGTGCCTCCAAAATTCCCTTTAGTAACCAGAAACTTTAACACCTTCAATTTGTGGCAAAATATTTCATTAACTTTCTAATGTTTCCTTTGTAGCTCAAGTGATTTCACATGAAATTCTCTCATTTCCCCGTTGAGAGATGGGAGGCAGAGGTAGGTCCCCCATGGGATGGTGGGGAGTGATCAGATTAGCCCATGCCATTTTCCTTCAGCCATCGATCTCATCTGAATGGAGTGTTTGTCTTCCTTCACCGCCTAGTGGGTCCTTCTGACAATGGGACACGTGTCATCCATCTGCTGCACCGTGATATTATTTAAAATCCAAAAGAATTCAAATGGGGAGGTGGGAACACTCTAGAGGAAGCCACGCCATTTCATCATCATCGTTGATGTGCTCCATCTCACCACTTGCTGAATTTTCAATGATGTTAGGCCCTTTCATGCAAAAGATACGTGGCATTCACCCGCCAGCCCGTGATAATATTTTAATGCAAAAAAAATTCAAACAGGGGCATGGGGAGTGGCCAAGATGATTTCTCTGTGATTGAACAGTCTTCATAAAACATGAAATCTGCACATGTCAATTTGTTAGTTCATAAAAGGGTGGAATGACTAGGTGAATGTTGGGTGAAGACATAAAACCTAAAGATGAAACCTTAGACCTAGAAAATATTTTACTGACTTGTTACTCACATATTATAAAGGAAATTTATTATTAAGATGATGGGTAATGATGGGATTCCTAGGATTCAGGGGCTGGTCATCAGAATGATCCAAAAGGCACAAGTCACAACTTAACTGACCAGGAACCAGAAACAAGGGGTCAATGACAAAACATAACAATTGCCAAAGAAATCAAACTTAGGGGTTTTTAGGAAGGGTTTTAGTAACACAAACCCTAAGGCATGACATTGAACAAATCCCTAAGCCCTAGGAAATAAAACTTAACCAAATTTCATAAAATTTAGAGATGAAACACATTCTCTAATTTGAATGAGAAAATGCATATTTTGGAATAGATTCTCTCCTCCTATATTTTGTCATATGAATTATTAATAAAATGACCAAGGATCTAGGTTCTATTGGTCTTCAATCGTTTTGGTTGAATGTATGATTTTATCTTTGCTTTAATTCAAAGAATTAATTAAAATGCTCTGATGGAATCATAGGTTTGTATGACTAAATTAACATATTAAGAATTTCATATTTTAAACATATTATTAATAATTTCATACTTTAATTGTGTTAAAACTTAAACATGTATTCAGTGATTCATCATTCAACTCAATGATTAATAACATATTAACAATAGTATCTTATTCAATAATGAACATCAACAATCATTTTATGTGTATCTAGTAGTTGAAACTAGACTTTTTCTTCCAATGATAAAATAAATAATATAGATAATTGAACATCAACACATTACTGAATTTGAGTTTTTTTATTGATTTTCACATGAAGGAATACATAGAGGCATTGGCAATGGAAAATATTGCTCAAAGACAACTTTGCACAGAGCTGAGTTAGAAATTGGAAACTCATATTATCAAATATCAAATCATTGTATCACCTTTTCTAGCAACTTCCACTGTTCAGGTGGTGGAATTGTCATTTTTTCTAACTGATGTTGTTTGACTTGAAGATTTGTTAAAATTTCATGATTGAAATTGGAGCCTGTCTTGAATTCTTTAGTCAATTTTTCATTCAAGGTTATTAGTGGTTTGATGGAACCCAAATAGTTCACCACATCTGGGTTCTGAGGAAACTGGTCCAAATCAATCTTCCTTGCACCCTCCATCTTCTTTATGAAATCATCCTTTCCAATGAATCACTCATTTGTGTCAAAAGCCTCTGACAAACCAAACTCTATTTAGGTCCTTACCTTTTCATCTAGCTTCTTCATCTTGTCTATAGCCAAATTCACATATTCCTTTGTTTCATGCATTCTCAAACACCTTTCAATGATAGATGACAACGTCATTGAGGCAACAAGCCGATTAATAATCCCTTTTGATTTCAAATCATCGTCACTGGCTTTATAGACTGTTTGTTGAACTTGATTTAAAGATTTCTCTAATGCTAGCACATTTTTGTTGTCCACTAAATATTTGTTGAGCTTCTTATAATGTAGTCTGATAGCATCAATAAATTGAAACAATTCACATAAATGATCAATCCTCTACATTATTTCATCCCAAATCTTATATTTCATATGCCTCCTTGTTTCTCTACAAAATGCAGATAACTTATTTTGACAAGAGTTAATTTCATTTTTTGCTTCCATCAACTCTGCCTCCAATCTTTAATTTATTTTTCTTTCTCCAATTTTTGTTCCCACTATGCATTTCCATTTGCAATGCTTTGTCTTAATTTTTCTAAAGTGGATTTTGCCTCATCATATTTCTTGTTTCTCTCATCTAGCCTTTGCTTCAGTTCATTCAATTCTCTCTCATTTTTTTATCATCTTTGCTTGTTGATGTAGAGGCAAATTTTTTTATTCTTTTTTCTAATTCATTGCTCTTGTTATCTGCTACTTTCCTCTTTGCTTTCTCATTTTCTAGGTTTTCCTGTAACTTTTCTATTTGAGTCTGCAACCTTTTTTTCTCTTTATCTTGCTTTAGAAATTATGTGTACACCAATTCATTGTTCTTCTTTGATACATTAATTTTGTCAGTATTTTTGAGTCTAGAAAAATCCAATTGTAAACTACTCACCTAAAATTCAAACCAATCCATCTAATTTGTTGGTTTATTTTGAACTGTGGGAACAACAATTGTGTACTCCATGATTTCTTTATTTGTGTCAAATGTGGGTAATACAATGGTTGTTGTAGGTTCTGAAGTTACAACAGATGCACTCTCCATCAGTTGCTTCTTTTTTTATGCAATTCTGATTTCTTTTTAAACTCTTCAATGTAATCAAAACCTAGGGAGGCAGGAACAATGGAATGCTTGAATGGTGAAGGAATATGAGTACTTGCAATTGCTAATGTTGTTGCAGCCACACTAACTGGTAGTGGGGGAGTGCCTGGAAATAACTCCTTTGTGGTGGATCCACTGGTAGTGTGACTTGGACCTATCAAAATATTTTTCCTCTTTTGTATGCCTTGATCACTTGTTGTTTGTGTGGTATCTTGTATTGTTGTCCTCTTGTGTGTAATTTGTTGTTGTAGCACATGTTGACCACTACTAGTACTACTACCCATACCATTTCTAGTAGTGGCAGTGCCAATTGCAGTAAGCTCTCCACCATGGGCATGTCCTAGTTGTGATTGTATTTGACCATGAAGATTAGGATTTGAATCTCTAACAAATTGAATTGTTTTGGCTCTACTTGTATTCCCTTGGTCTACTTTTTCACTTCCAAGACAAAATTTATCAACTGGTTTTCTATGCTCTACATTTGTTACTATCCAATGGCCTTGTCTTTGGGACCTCAAAGGAACACCTTCATAACCAATTTTTTCGTCTATGGTTGCTCCTAAAGTATATTCTTCTTTTGTGGCCTCACTTAAAACAGGTTTAAAATTGACATGACTTTGTTCTTCCATATCATCATTAGATTCATCATCAGTTTCTTGATCTTCATGTTCATTGGGATGCTCTATATTCCATAATTTGCTAAACTCACGGTCTTCTTTGTTAACTCCATACTCTGCAAGAGCTCTTGGATCACCTAGCTCCTTCCTCATAGACCAAAAGGCAATAATTTTTTATTGTGACCAATTTTTAGCTATAACTTCCTTATCTAGAGAATCTAAAATTTTTACTCTACTAGATAGTTTATCACTTTTTTTCATAAAAAATGTTGTACCTCCTGATTGTCTTTTGATGCAATGCCATAATTTTTGCTAACAATTGTTCAAATGAAATACCTTTCTCATCAACATTTTTCTCCATTGCTATTTTGACCTCATCCCAAGAATCCTTTTTTCTCAAGTTTTCAAGCAAGGATTTACTTTGATGTTGAATTCTACTTGCAACATTCCTATTGGCCACAATCATTGATTTAATGGTGTCACGTGGATCATACTGCCAATGACAGACAACATCAAAATGATTTTTTTTCAAAAGATAATGTGCCACACTAAATGCTTTTCTCTCAAATGTGAACCCTCCACATGGAAAAGGTAAAGAAGGAAATAAGGTCTTCTTCTATTGATTGAAAAAGTGTAGTTCATTAGTACTCTTCATCTACCTTACATATTCCAATGCAAAAACCCTTTCTGTCACATGTATTGGAAGTTTGTATGGCTCTACTTCCAATCCATAAAATCTTAGCATAGTATATTCTTCCATTAATTACCAATCAGCCAATTGTATTTCTTTTCCTAATTGAATGCAATTTCTACATGACATAGGCAATCTAGGCATTGGAGTATTTATAATTGCTTGATGCAATGGAGCCAAAAAGTATTCTACAAAATGATTGTAGTTCCTTCAAGAATCATTCATCATTATCTTAGTGGTCCAATCATATACTGGAGCCATTTTCTTTTCCTGAGCATTACTATAGCACTGAATTTGAAGCTTGCAGGTCTCAAATATTCCTCTAAATTTGAATTAAAAATAACACAAGTAGGTTGTGAACATAAATGTCTTGGTGGAACCTCCTTTAATCATTAAAAAATGTTTATGCATGGATTCTAAAATGTGCTTGATAAAGTTATATTTGACATATGGAACACCATAATGGATATTATATACCATTCCAAGGAGGCTTGCACCCACTTCCCAATTTCTATCCAATCCAAGGAAAAATGCTAGCATGGAAATAGTATCTTGAACCCATGGTCTAAAAATATCAAAATCATAAGGATGCTTATGATTACCTTTCAATTTGTTTCTAACTTGTATGTTATCCAGAACAATTTTATTTATGAAAGAAATTTTCTCCCTTTCATCCACTACTTCATAATCACTAGGACTTGCTTTTCTAGGTCAATGTGGATGTTTCCAAATTCTTTGGTTGTAAACCCCAACACTTTTCCAAGTTCTTCTGAATTAATGGATAACAATTCTTCTTTTCTATCTTTATTAACAATTGCTCTTTTGTTAAATCATCATAATTTTGGGCACAAACCATGATAAATTCTAGGCAAGGGAAAACCTAATGTAACATCATGTGCCCTAATCTAGTTACGCATAATACACTAATACAATTAACTTGAATTTTATTTGCAACCTTTTTTTGAGATGAAAATCTAACTTCTGAGGTATGCCTACCATAGATTTCAGGATCATAAATATCATGGTATTCATTAGTGAAACCTAGGGTTTTAAGCAATCCAACATAATGTATTTTTTAATCTGATTTTTCTCTAGTGGTATTGGTGGTAGACATGCTTATACAATGTGAAATTTTGAATTCCCTCTTAGTCCTCAATTTTTCTTAATTCTTAAGTCTCTCAACCTTAAACCCAAACTTCAAAGTTTGACAAAATAATATTTTAAGAAATGATGAATGTTGAAATGTAGCCGTAGGAATTTTTTCTTTCACTTACCTAGATTTTGATTCTTGAAAAGATTAATACTGACAGGCATGGACTGGCTTTGTTGGATGTGGAACCCAGAATCTCCCTAGTACATTGCTATGAGCAATCTGAAATCAACTCATTTGCTGACCCTCTCACTTAAAAATAAAATAACTTAGCACTTAGCAATATAATTTTTTCTTTTTTTCGAATAGTAAAGTGAATGAAACATTGAAACGTCAATGTGTTGCTTCTAGACTACACAATTAGTACATGGTTGTCCTACATTGATAGAAAATTTTAAATTGTTAGTCTTTGTAAATCTAACAGTTATAGGGTGATTTTGAAGGTTTAAGTTCACAAGCCTAGCGGTCTGTGCATTTCATTCTAGAATGCAACTAAAACCATATGTCAAATTTTCATTAAACAGTTGAATAATTTATGATATAAATAATAAACATGTGTTTTAAAGTTGTTTCAAACTTTAGTGCGCTAGGATTGACATCAAGGCCAAGGGGCTGGTAACTTAACATTGTAAAGGACCTAATAAAATGAATAATGATACCAAGAACTGGGGGAGAAGGTCAACTAAAAATTAGAAATCAATAACATTTCAGTAAACCCTAACAAGAGTGATTTTTTTTAGTTTTTATAATATTTTTTGTGAATTTGATGGCAACTTTCTTTTTTCATTTGTATTGCTTTATGTTTTACTTTTAAATCTGCATGCAATTATTTCATAAATAGATAATACTTAATTTCTTAAAGGAAAAAAAACTGATTTGAATAGATTCATAGACACTGAACTCAGAAAATAACTCTTTACTATAAATTTATAAC
>VDFB02379361.1:0-11734 GCA_007258455.2 Sequoia sempervirens
TTCTTCCCTCTTAGGAAGCAGAAGAACCTATGATGACTCAATCCACTCTTACACCTCAACAACTCCAAAATAAAATTAAACGAAACCACGGTGCTAGGGAATGAAGGCATCATCATTGTCTCCTTGCTTGTCAATATCACATAGAAGAAGATAAATAAAATCAACCTTTACCTTTGACAAAAGTAAGAGATGACCACCCTCCTTCTCTAACACCACATGACAATCTAGTGCAACCTTTGCAAGAAAATGAACCAATCCAACAACCTTAGCTTTTGATACATCCATCCTTAGAAATCACCCTTCGTGCACCCATTTTCATTAATCTTGATGATGATGATGATGATGATGTGACGATAGAAAAAATAGATGAAGTGCATAATGATTTAAACTCTTTATTTTCATCTACAATGAGCTTAAATGATAAACTCTCTCCACCAAGTGAAAATCTCGGTACAGCTCCTAGTTCGACATTTGCAATTATTCCCTTGGACAGTCAACCACCCTCACATTATATTGAACACGATTGGGAGGCAGATGACTTGTTATATGGTTGACTTGCATTCGCTTAACTATCCTTTTTTCTTTTCTCCTTTTATTTTCCTTTTCATGTCTGTAATATGTTCCTTCGTATCTTGTGTTTGATGTTTTCTCTCTCTTTATACACTTCTTCTAGATGTACCTCTATTCTTTTATTCATCATGTATTATCTTTTTCACTTTTGTTTTGTGTTTTCCTTTTAGGGATGATACAAAGCGTAGAGACACCCTATGTCTCTTCCATGTTGACCCAAAAGGTCCTTATCTTTTTCTCTTTTTGTTTTGTGTTTTCCTTTTGGGGATGATGCAAAGTGTAAGGATGCCCTATGTCTCTTCCATGTTGACCCAATCGGTCCTTTTCCTTTTCTTTTTTTTTCTTTTTTTTTTTGGGATGATTTACAAGGAACAATCTGAAATGTCTCGTCATAATTGACCTAAAATATTTTAATTTTTCTTTTACCTTTTTCATGTTTTCCAGCAGGATGACACCAATGCTTCAGGACCACAATGTCTTCCATTTTGACCCAAAATGGACTTTCTTTCTTTTTGCTCTTTATTTGTCATTCTTCGGTTCAATATTGCTTTGGGAATGATGGCAGGTTCTATCACTCTTTCATAAAAAATTGTACAGCAATGTATCTGGCTAGATCATAGTCCCTTATGTGTTTGGTGTACTTTCTTTTCTGGGGGGCAACCCCCTTTATTTGTTTTTCATTTTTCTTTGACATGATGCGGCCTCACTTTGAAACATATGAATTGGCATAGGCCTTTCCTAGTTGTCTCTTATGTATTGTTTTCTTTTTGAATTAACCTTCCCTTGCTACTTTAAAGTAATTGCTCATAGAACGATGTGTAGCAATTCCTTTAAAGTGGGGGGATACATTACTATTAATTCATTTGCATTCTTGGTTCCTAGTGTAGCCTTGTCATTTACGTTATGTGTTTTTCACTTTGTGGATGACATTGGGTGTGATATCCTTCATAAGTGTGGGTATGTGCAAGATCATCATGGAAAAAAAGGCCCTTAAGTGGCAAAAAAATTAGAAAAATAACAGTTAGGCAACTTGACATAAAAAATTCAATAAGTTATCTATATTATTTCAAAAATATGTAAGAATAGAATTTGTAGAAAATTTAATTTAGTTTCTAAACTACTAGGTTTGTTTAAAAAATCTGTTGGTGAAAATTTGAATTTTCAATGTAGTGGTACTTAAAATTTCGGAAAAAGAAATAAGAAGTGGGGTGTTGTCTAACCACCCTAACCATATAAAATGACAATATTACATATAAAGATTTTTAGCTATAAGTAGAGGGACTCATGCTCTTAGAGTGTGATGCATATTTTTTTGTAATTATTTTCAAGTAAATAATTAATTGGATTTTATTACAAATTTTAAAATATAAAACAAATTATGTCGACCACCTTAATTTGGTCAAAATTCGTAAAATTTAATTTTTTAAAATCTATAATTGTAATGGAGAATGTGACAAATGTTTGGATTTAAAAATGTGATACCATTTGAAAGCTATAGATTTTTTTCAATCAATCTAATAATCAGGACTTTGGTCATAATTTGAATAGAAAATGAATAATAATTACTTATTAAATTCAAAGTAAAGCATAATTTATATTGGTGGAAAGTTGAGAATCTCCTTTAAAAACCCTTTTCATTTTATCAATTTTGGATAAAAAAGTGTTATCAACCACATACCCATCATATTGCCACTTTTTGGCCCATCATGATCCTGCACATACCCGTGTGATCTTTCTAAGCATATTACATTCCTCTTGGTGGCCTGATGTAACACACTACATCCCCTAAGTTGTGAACATATCATTCTTTGATTGTTCCTCTCTTGGAAACATTGGACACAATGTTCCCTAAGTGACTGACCTTGCATAAACTGAACAACACTCCTTTGAACACACTTTACATTTTTTCATTTTTGCCTTTTTGCCACCTTGCATAACACAACTTGCATGACTATGCTACTTTGTATTTTTGTTCATAACATTGTTCCTTGGGGTGCCTTGTTAAAGTTGTCAATGGATACAACTTTAATATGGTTGAGCGAGAAGCCCACCTAGTGGCATGAATTTTACCCATAACCACTTTTGTGTTTGTGAGTGCATACCAACTAGCATATGTATCTTACCCTTTTTGGATTTCTCACCTTATGGACAACCAGTTCTATGGCCTCAGAGTGAGTACATTTAGGCCTTCTCACTTGGAGAACCATTACATGTTTTGTTGTCCCATAGTGAGTACACATTCTCTTTTTCAAACAATCAACCTAGATCTAATCAACAACTAGTTGGATTGATGATTGAAGCTTCATTTGATTCATGTCTCAACACTTGTGTGTTCCTTTGTTCTTATGCTTAGTTTTCCATGGGATATTAATCTTGGGGGCTTGATCATCACTCTTATCGTCAACATTCCATCTTGCTAGCCTAAGTGCATTTGAACCCTTCCCTCAATGTTCATGGCTACTTTAGTGTGAATTTGAAGCAAGTTCATCCTCTCACTAAAATGGGGACTAAATTTGTTATAGAAAAATGAAACCTTGTCATTTTTATGGCCTTTTAGGTCTTGTTTCATGATGTTGGAACTATTTTTCTTTATTTTTATGTTGCAACATGGCTTGAACATGCATATTTAGGTACTAAAATTCAAATAATGACATCTTGTGAAGGTGTTGTGAAGTGTTGTAAGACATTTCTACATTCTTCTAGACTCTATTTATTGTGCAATTCACCTAAAAATCACCTTTTATTCATAATAAAAGTCTTATTTTGTATTGGTTCAATTATCCTTGGTATATTGACTCTTTGTTGGACTAACTTTATAACTAATATTCAAAGAAAATATTTACAAACATACAAGTGGCCTATATGTAAAATAGGTTCTTCTATGCTTCCCACAAGCGATTTCTCCTTCCCCTGCCCATGGTCTGTTATTCTTTTCCTGGAATGTTATAATTCAACAATGTAAATTTGCTAACTTTCTCAAGTAGTCCCAAACTAATTGGTCAGCACAATAGATGTTGTTGTTGACCCTGAAGCATTCAACATTGGAGTTTCATGTTGATCATTACAATTAACATTAATTTGAATTACATCACTCTCTACTGAAAGGAAATATTGCGATAGACCGGTTTGACTTTGAATAGTCGTTAGTGGCTTCAAGAAATTAGTTTGTGGATTTGTTTCACACAATGCATTTAATGGACTTGGGCCAGCTAAGGAGTTGGCTCTCTGTTGGCTCTGTCATTTGGGATAAATTTGGGTCTTGAGAAGAACCAATTCATATCTATAAAGAAACTTATACGAGCTACATATTTTGCACAATAATAATTTGAAGAGTTAAAGAGTATCTCTATTTTTATTTTTTTTTGAAAATCCTGAAAAATCTAATGGCATCCATCAGCTCCCCAAATATCCTTGGCCAAATACTTAATTTGGACTTCAAACTTTTTGGTGCAGGTATTCACGAAACCCCCATTAGAGAGTTTCATAATAGTTGTCGCATCCGAAGCTTCCCAGGAAAAATATGATGGTCTCAACCAAAATGGAAAAACGCTCTCATGAGTGGTAGAGTCACTAACTTCTGACCTTTCCACACCGTCGCTATTTTAACTTTTATGTTCTAGATTCTTTGGAGACAGCTGATATCTAAGGGGATTGATTTTCTTTTTTTAAATAGATAATAGAAAACGTGGGTAAGTGTCAATTGACAATGGATACTTATGGTAAGGATGTTGGTATTAATTTTTTACCACTCTAGCCTTATAATTAATTGTCTAATTATTTTGCTTAAATTTTCCTAAGGTCTTTTCATTGAACTTGCTTAAAGGGTATCCAACAAATGTTATTATGTTATTGCTTTCAAAATTATTGAAGATATATAATATATATTTGTCTATTATTATTAAATAGACATGTAGGTAGGGCAATTTCAAATAAATAATTGAGTAACAAATTTGGATCTAGAGATTGGTTGTGACATATAATTTTTTCTCCCTTGATGTAAGATTGTGCATTTGTTGCATTAAGCTTCTACCCTTGCTATGGTTTGATAAAGTTTTGAAACTAGCATATTTGAGTTAGAAGGAATTTGCTTCTTTGATTAAGAATGTACTAAAGGTGTAATGAAATTAATTTAAAAAAGTGGTTGTAACCAAGGGTGGTTTGTATAATTGAACACATTAATATACCATTTTCTAACAAGCATCATCTCTCCTAGCCACCAAAATCACTCGCTACTCTACAATAATGATTCTAGCTCTATAATCACCCATTGCTCCTAGATCATGCATTTACTACATAATCACTTTATTGTTTCAAAAAATTGTAGTCACACACTAGGTCTTTGTATCAACCTCCTTTATTGCAACTCAAGTTCCAATAGGGACCTTGGTGAAATATTTTTGTGTACACCACAAGTTTAGATCAACGAGCGAAGTTTAGATCCACATCCCATATTTATATTTGCAGGAATGAAGATCATATTTATAGACATTAAAATGAGTCAAATTTTTAAACAATTCATAACTTTCAAATACCAATCTTCTCAACCAATTTATTACATATTTAATTCCAAAAATTATCAAATTTATCATCATATTTATTAAAAATATATTTTTATTTATTATTTCATTTCATTATAAATCTAAATCTTAAAATTAAATTAATTATTTGTTTAATTACTATATTTAATTAGTTAATCATAGATTATTTATTTGCTCACATTTATCCCTAAAAGGTTTCATACAATTATTAGGCGATAGGCTATTTATTGTGGGCACAACCCACTCAATTTGTCTCATGCCTGAAAAGAGTTTTGCCAACAATTTATCTGACGCCTGAAAAGAATTTCGCAGTCTGAAAAATCTAAAACCATGCCGGAAAAGAGTTTGGCGGGGTGAAAACTCTAAAAAGCATGACTGTAAAAATTTTTGTCATTGTTGTAATCTTACTTCATGCAGCAAATCACTCATTAACTGGCCTCAACCATGACTTGCATTATGTTTTTTCTGCAACAAAATACGGAAACTTAGCCAATGAACACCATTATTTTATTTCAGTTTGTATGCAGAAAAAATGCAGCAAAAGTCGCAAAACTGTTGATTTGGTTTAGCAATAAAAACTTCCCAAAGGCTGCTACACATTATAGATATAGCAAGTTGTAGTTTTTCTTTGTTTCACACTTCCCCAACACCCTTATTATCCTCGTCCATAATTCCCAATCCCATGAAAACTTTGAATGCTAATGCACAGATTATCAATCCCATGAAAACTTTGAATGGGATGCACAGATTAAAAAATTCTTAGTCTTGACATATAGAAAATAGGATGAAATTTCAGATGTGGCCATATTCTACCTGATAAAAACAAGATGAAGTAAATTGTACAAACTATAAAGAGAGGGACATACCACAAATTCCTTCGACATTGGAAGCAATATATGGAAGTCTATTGTTATTTTAAGGATTTAAAATCTCAAAAAAGGGTGAAGCAATGGAGTTGTAGGTGTTGAGCTTCTGTAAAGGTGCCTTATAAGTAAATTTGTTTGTGAATTTAGTACAAGTAATTGCTGATATGTTGTAATATGGTATTATCTATTCATATTACAAATGAATTTTCTGGATAGAATCAAACTGTGAAGTTGAAGATCACACCAAAACACACTTTTTAACAAACTTGGGGTAGAATATCTAAACAGTTATGGCATTTGTGTTGAAGAATTCTTCTTTTGTATTTTCTTAGTTTGGATTAATGCATGTTCTAATAAATCCTCAATTTCTTATGTTTTAAGGGCCACTTCCCAAAACTAAGAATGTTGCTAGAGAAATTTCAAAAGGTGGCAAAATATGGATTATTTTGGTAACCTGATACCCAAAATCAATTCTTGGACAAACTATTCTGGCGAATATGCTAAACACACAAGATTTCATTGTGTAGATTTGAAAAATAACTACTTCCAATATTTTTGTAGGGAGGTGCAACAAAACCAAAAATACACAAATAACAATATTTAAAAGAACCAATCTAGAAAACATAAAACAACTTTATGAATGTAAGCAAGATGAAAACATCTACCTTGATAATTAATAGAAAAAAATCTTCTCAGTATGGGGACATTAAGGAAGGTGTTAAGAGGCTACGAGGAGGTGAAAGTCTTGGGGCAAATGGGACTCTTCACATTAGAAATATAGTTAATGTTGTCAATTGAGAGGCGTAAAAAACAAATTAGAAAATCAGTGTTGACTTGTGTGCTCTTTATATATGGAGATGCAAATAATCTGCGAAGCTATAATGATCAACCCTCTACCCCAAAAATTATTCAATAGTATGATACAGTGTAGAATCTGAAGTTGGGTACAAAAAGCAAGATAGGGGAAAATCATATTAATGTTTTAGATCTAAACACTCTACAATTGATTACTGCTTCACTCTGACCTATTTGAAAAGGGATGGTATGAGGGAAGGGAAGAAGTTTTTTGTTGTTCTGTTGACTTTAAGACAACCTTCAAACCCTGCGTAGAAGTATACTTTCGAATAGCATGAGGAACTTAGTGTGCCAAATGAGTATAGAGTAGAAGTTCACATGCTTCATGATCAAGTGCAAGCCAAACTCAGAACACCTACAGGTTTATCAATGTGTTTCGAAAACATTACATCACTTTTGTGAAGAAATAGGAATGTAGGTAAATAGAAACAAAAATAAAGTCTTGATTTTCTCTTGGTTGGAGAAAGATAGGAGACAAGCATCCTTTTTTAGGGCAGTATGTGGAGATAGTAGCAGAATACAAGAGTCTTTCAATGCATTGCTTTCTGTTTAGGGAATTTTTAGCAAGGTAATTGGATTTTTTTATTTAACTCTTCATACATCGTCAAGCCACCCCCTATTTTATTTCATTCTACATAATTTTTTTCTTCTATATGTTCCTTATCTTCTCCTTATATTGCCCCTCATTTTAATTTTGCACACATTTTATCTACCAAAAAATGTTGCAACATCTTTGTTTCTTTGTTTCATGCTTTCATTTCCCTGTGCACCTCCCCTATCACTCTCCAATTTGTATACTCCCATCTACTTGTGCTAACTCTCCTTGCCAAAGGTTGTGCGTTGGATTTCACAATGCACTTTTTAGAGTATTAAAGCCTGCTGATCATGCCATCTTCCATAGCAAATACATGCCAATGGTGTTGTAAATTAGTTTACAAAAACTAAGTTCCAATGTACAAAAGCAATAGTGTAACAAGAACATATTATTGATTCTTAAACTTGTATTGACCTAATTTTAGTGCTACTTGCTGTTGTAAAAAATAACTATGCTTGCAATCAACTGAACATGTAATTTGTATGCTTGCTTGAGTGCTTGAATTTGTGAAGTAGTCACATGGAATGAATTTAAGCAAGTAAAAGGATGAAACAAACTTGAAAAGAGAGTATTAACATAATGTAGCAACCCAATGTGGAGGATTAACATAATATAGAAGAGTAGGGTTGTGCCTCTTCATTTCTACTATCATGCTGCTAGATATACAAGCCAATATCTTAATTTGAATATCCAACAAACTTCTATCCTTCCTCTAGCACTTCTGTAATGCTCAGCAGTTCTTGTTCTAAGTATCTCAGCATTAAGAGTCTTGATGCCGCTGTTAGTCAAGGTAGTAATTCTATGGGCAGGCTTACTATTTAGCAGCACATATGTAAGTCAAAAATGTGGTAACTTTGAGTATTTGGAAATCTAGAGACAATTAGTCTTGAGCTCTGTTCCTTCAGGATTTTTTGTAATGTAGCTTTCTTGCTATTTTTATAGATGGGTTTTTCTTTAAGAAAAGAAAAAAATAATTAAAAATCAATTAGCTTTTATTATATATCTATATAGCAATCACACCAATATAAATTCATAAACTTGCCCAATCACTCAAAAATATGTGTTGTGATAAGACCTGACCATGATCTAGCTGGATATTTTGCAAGGATAGGTCTTTGTCCCTTTTGCTTTGGCCACATTTCTGCAGTAGAAAAGAAAACCTTTATATAAAAGTGTGCAACAAAGATTTAACAAAAGTTGCATGAGTAAAGAATATAAACAACTTAACACGAGATGCAAATATAAGGAAATTGCCTGAAGATCTCTAAAAACTTGTCACCATAAGTGGGCACGACAATACCCCAGAAATATTATTCAGTCGCTTCCTACAGTGAAAACTCATATAAGATTTAAAATTATATCTGAACTCAAACAAAAAGTATTGTCAAAAAAGCTCAATGATATATAATTTTAGTATATCATGGTGACACCCAACACAATGCTTAGTAAACCAGGTCATAATGATGATAGGATTCTTATAAATGGAATCAAAAACACATTTCAACAAATAGAATTGTTTCAATGTTCAAAGATTTACTATGGTGTCTCATAATCATTGCTTAGTGAAGATTCACATTTTAATATAGATTTAAACTCCAACTCAAATCCGTGAAATAAGTAAAAGAGGAAATCCTCTCTGCAAAATAAGGGAGGTTGTATTCATTAATATTTGACTATGGATTCATTAATATTAAATTGTGGATACATATATGTGCAGTTTTCCTTGATGATAGAAGACATTTTAAAACATTTCAATTCGTTCAAGAGTTCAAAAATTGGTTTTATGAAGAGGAAAGTGATTCTGAATTTAAAGCTCTTATAATGTATTTAAAATGACACGCCAGTGATGGTCTGAATCATGTAATCAAATTCAATCATTTTGAACTCATTATAAAGTACTAGACATTACGAAACATGTTTCAAAAAGGAATGTTTAAAACTGAGAAAAATACACTCTTTAATTGACTGTCAGTACACTCTCCTCTGTCAGTCTTGTTCTTATTTTGAATAGTCAAGTTTTGCAATTCTAATCTTGATTTTGAATGGTCCAATAATTCAATTGGCATCAGAAATTTCATTTTGTCTTCATCAATCTTGTTCTAAATCACAGAAAAACACACACACAATGGAAGTAATGAAGAACTAATTAGTTACTCTTAATTAGAGCTGTAAGGACATGAATCAAATGTGACTTACTTTTTAACATTTCAAGACTTGTACCATGGTTTCATTTGAACTTCTAGTACTCAAAAATTGATCCTATTGTCACCTGATACATGTTGTCAAAAAAAATTTGTATATATCAAAACAACTTTTCACCATAATCCAATCATGGTGAACTGTGATACTCAACAAAACGTTAAGTTTGCAACTTCTATGAACCAAGAAGCATGGAACAAAGACAATTTTGTAATTCTTACAAGTTTGGGATTAGTAGCTGATGAATGTTCTTTGATAGTCTTGAAAGTCATGAGATGGCCACATGCATTGGCTATTCAATAATTTTTGCAAATTGAATTCAAGGCATTATGAGATGCCTGCAAAGTACCCTGAAAGAATCTAAGTGTATACCATTCCACACTATATTAAAGAAAATAATTATTATTTTATTTTAAATTTTGTGACAAATAATAAGAAAAAACTAAAACCAAGAGAATGTAGATTGGTAAAAGCTTGTAAGGGAGTTTCTAAGAAATTTGTAACTTGTTTAATGGAAAATAATCTATTCATTAAATGGTAAAAACCAACAAAATCCTGCTTATCAAGAAAAAAAAAAAAATTAATGGAGTAAAAGCATAATGGGTCTTTGTTAGATTATAATTTGATTATAATTTAATTTCAAATTATGATTTATTAGAAAAAAGACAAAAACTAACAATTCCCATTTCAAATATATTTATCTTAAATAAATTGTCTTTCTTCTTAAACATTCTATCTAATATTCATGAAAGGGTTAATTTATGTTGAAGGCAACAAACCTTCTCCTAAGAAAATAGAGCACTATCATTTATTTTTTTATATTCCACACTATATCAAAGAAAATAATTATGATTTTATTTTAAATTTTGTGACAAATAATAAGAAAAATCTAAAACAAAGAGATTGTAGATTGGTAAAAGTTTTTTAGGGAGTTTATAAGAAATTGTAATTTGTTTAATGGCAAATAATCTATCCATTAAATGGTAAAAACCAACAAAATCTTGTTTATCAGGGAAAAGTGAGATAGATATTGATTTTCCAACTACATGGAAGAATTCTATTTCCATTTGTAATGTTTTTTGTTAATTTGATGCCAACATTCATTCTTCATTTGCTTTCAATACTTAATTTCTTTAACAAAAAAATCTACATTTATCTAACTTTATTTCTTTATAATTATTCTTAAGGAGAAAAACTTTCAATAATAATTTCACCATGTCGGTTGATTTGTATTAAATATCATAGTTGATTTGTATTAAAATTCATAATATTCAAAGTTGTTGAAGTTTCAACATTCAACTTTAATCTGATTTTTTTATTGGGCTATCACCTCCTTCTGATGGAGGAGATGTGTGGATTGCATTTATGCCTACCCACTACCACTTCCACCCACTCAAGGGCAATTGCAATTAATCTACCCAAATGCCCAACACAAGGTACAACCCGTAATCAAAATCATGCACAAAAAGGCCTATTATTAAAGATTTCTACATGATTAATTTATTATTGAATAATTTATCTTTTTAAATGTCCAAACATAACATGAACTAACAACAAATAAGTAAAAAATTAAGAACAAATAAAAAGTTTATAACATGCTTGAAGCAACATATAACTAAAAAAAGGTATTTTAATTTGACAACTTCAGGTGCAATTGCTAGTTTACAAAAATCCCTTCGGAATGGCATTTACACACATTTCACTTTCTTGCAAAGTATTTCAGCGTAATTGCAAGTCATAAAATTGTACACGGTGAGGAAACAACGCGGACTATCAATTTTAGGTTTTAAGAAACTGATGGGAAAGTTCTTTGCCCGCGAGAATATCTCCCTCCTACACCTTGCATTATTTTTATTTCCTTGTTACGCCGAAATTTCCCCCATCTCTTACATTTTAGAAAGTTCGGTATCCCTTAAAAGGACCAAACTGAGACAGTTGGCGACAACAAACTACTTTCCTGGAAAATGTTTCGGCCAATGGAAGAGTTTAATTTGAGTATCTTATGAGCATCTTCCGACATCTATTCAGACCCTATCTATTAATTAGTTGAAAATTAAAAACATTATATTTTAATTTCTAATTATCCACTAGTTACTTATACAGTTAGCTTA
>VDFB02379362.1:0-70602 GCA_007258455.2 Sequoia sempervirens
CAAAGCCTTCAATGCTTTGAGGAAGGGTTCCTCTTCTAATGGAGGGTCAGGTTCTGGTTCAATGTCTTCCTCTATTTGATTCTTACCCTTATCTTTATCCTCTCCTAACTATACCTTCATCTTGCTTGCAGTCTCTGCCACCTCTTCTAGTTTGTGCTTCATCTCTTCCATAGCCTCTTCAAGACGCTTATTCTTTTCTTGTTGCTCTGTCAAGTCTCTAGCTATCTCTACATTGGTCACCATGGTGTTCTCTCCTATGGATTCACTTCTTTCTGACATTCACTTCTCAATTCCCAAGCCTTATATGGCTCTGATACCATTTTGATGGGGAGACTTACCTTTCAAGAGCACTCTTGCTCTTCCCAAGACCTATTCTCTAGTATTCCTAGGGTATTCCTCTCTACCCTATTTAGGGATCTCTCCTAAACCCCTCTCACCTCATAAGACTCTCCACCAATTTCAAATTCTTCTCCATTACTCTCAATTCGCCACTAGGCTTCCCTAGGCTCCAAACTAACCCAAAGTGTCCTAACTACTCCAGGGGCTAGGAAAGGATATTCTACTGTCTCTTTGTTGATTTTACACCTCACTGATCCATCTCATTGGATTCTTTCACCATTCTCCCATCGCTTTCTTGAAAAACTCCATTTTAGGCCTTGTAGCCTTTTGCCCCAACTAGGCCTCCTAGAACCCGTTTTCTTGGCTTTTCTCAAAAACGGTCTTAACAACCCCAAAATATTTTTTGATATTATTTCTAGTGGTACCCTAGGCTTCAATATTTACCAGGTGTAAGGTCTCCCAAGTGGCCATTCATATGAATGTCCTCATACCTCCCTAATTTCAAGGGTTTCAAGGGTTTTAGCTCCTTTTTCCAACTTTGAGGGCTTCAGTGACCTCCTCAACTCTCCTCCTTGCACACACATGTCTGGAATACATGTGCCCACACTCCCATGCTCTTTATTGGCACAAACCAATCCATTTAGCAGATTTCTTTACTGCTGTCCTCTCCAAGCCACTAGCCAGAATGCACTTGCACTCGCCTAGTGCTTGATAGTTTCTTCACCTCCCCTGCAAACAAAGACTCCTAAACCTGTATGTACATTATTTACACAGTCCCCAGCTTGATTCCAAGTGGCCATGAGAGGAAAGCCACGGGAATTCAAGTGGGACTCATTATTCACAAAACTGGCCCAAACCGGCAGTGAGTCCAAAAACCCAAAAACTTGCAAAACCTTAACCAGTTGGTCTAAATGACTAATCTAATGCTAGGTACAGTAATTAAATGACACAAATGAAACATTCAAAGCATAAGGTTAGTCCTTTCAATCCATTCTTGACTGGATGAAGGCTCAAACACAAAAATGCATTCAAAAGTTGTTGAATTCCAATCACACAAAAATGCTCTCCAAGTCTCAATTCATGAAAATGAACTTCCAACCCCGGTATTAGGGTTTGTATGACCTTATATACCTTTCTCCCATGTGCTAGGACCCTTGGATCGGACTTAGAACAACATTAATGCTTTTTTTCAACTTTTAGGCCAATTTGCCAAGGCAACATTGCCAAAATGCTCAAATTGCCAAGATTTGTCTAGGAACTCATAAAGTTCAAGACTCTAATCCAAACCTACCCTAACACACTCTCAAAAACAACCTAGGTACTTTATATCATAGTCCTTATTCCCTTGGTGGTTGGCTAGAACCACCTACAAGCCAAAAATCACTAAGATCTTCCAAAAGACCTTAAGGTGCTCCTGCACCATACTTAGGACCAATTGTTCATCTTATTTTTCTATTTCACATTTCTTGAGTTCAAAACTTAAGTTAAATTGTGTTTAATTCTTTTGGATTAAGACATTATTTCATTCTCTAGTTGATGTCCCCTCATTACATCTTGCTTACAAAAAAAAATTCTAATTTTGTCCATGCATCATTAGGTGTTGTGGTAGAATCAATGTGAAAGAGAAGATCTAAATAAATGAATGTACATCATGTTTCATAGGCTTCATCATTTTTATTATATCATTTTTGTTTTTCAGTTGCTCTTGTAGGTTCATGTTCCAAACCTATAGTGACATGATGTAATCCTAGTTTCTTGAGCTTTATCTCCATTGATTGCTTCCATTCATAGAAGTTAAAGCGTTGTTATTATGTCAATTTTGTATAATAACACACAAGACAACCCCCCTTGATTATGATTTTGATCCCCCTAAATTTTGGCACTTTATATGTTTTACTATATATAACAATTTCAAAGTAACAAATAATGGTACTTTATAATTGAGTTTGATATCATTTTCAATGAAATAGGCAACTAATATTCAGTTTCAAAAAATCGTTACTCAATGTGAGTAATCTAATCAAAAGATACAATAATTCTATTTGCCTAATTTTACGCTTAGAAAATAAAAGTTTTCCTTTTACAAGAGGAGACAAAATATGTGTTTAAAAAACATAAATTTTACATTGTCTCAATGCAAAATTCTATGAAATGGAAAGGGATTTCTATTAACTATTTACATTTTAAATACTAATCTCTCATTTGAAAGTTATGCCAAAAAGAAAAATACTCCCCTCTTTCAAGCACTTTTAATCAACTTGCAATCAATTTTTCAAACCATTAACTAAAATGGTTATTAGTAATGATAATTAATGATTATTAAAAGGGCTAAATTCTAGGCTTAGTTGTTACAATATAAATTTTAAATTTCACTTTGTAAAAAATAACATTAAATGATAGAACATAAAAATACAAATTGAAGTTGAAGAAGCATGTGGTGTCACACATGAAGGGATGATTTGAAAATTGATGAAGAATAGGTAGAGTCCAAAAAGGACTTCAATATGGGCCATGTGGGACCTATGGAGTTGTTCAATGGGATGAGTAACCATATGGAGAGAATTTTTACCAAACTTTGGAGTGACTTTTGGAAGTTGAATTTGATAGTCGCTCAACAAAAAAAATTATGTTTGACGTGAAGCCACATTAAATGATGTGTCCTTTAGGGTGATTAGCATGGGTTGCAAGGTAAAGAAAAGCTTGATGCTTGATGAAACATGTGTATATGTAATGCATATAAGGGACCTTGTAGAATGCATGTAGTGAAGAGTAAGTATTAGATCTCAATGTAATTCATACCATGAAGATCCTTGAGATCAATAATCTTGTGAATGAATTCAAATATTGTCTCAAATCTTATACGATTGTCACAAACAAGAACAATGGATCTGGATTGAATCTATAATGTGTTAGAGTTTGCAAGATCTCTTTATTTTTATTATCTTCATGTCACACAAGTCAAGAAAGTGCACACTTAAACTATGAGATTGAAAACAACAATACAATACAATACAAGAGCTAAATGATTGGTTGGTAGTGTATAATCCTCAATGAGGAGGATGTACATATAGGATGATGAGTTTGAGTCATTGTAGGAGTGCTCAACTCAAGGTGGAAGCAATACTCCACTAAGTGGAAAATGACAAATGCCACACATCCTTGAAGAGTTCAACTAGCTCTTCAAGTGTCTACCACCTAAGGTGGCTTAATACATAAAGTAAAATAAATAGTTAAATAATAATTATTTGACTCTACCATAATGTGCTTGTGAATGATTTTGGAATCAAGATAATCCTTTGAGGTGAGAACCTCTGATATTATCTCATATGTGATCACCTTATTGATGTTTCATCCTTGTTGTGTGTGTATGTGTGGTGACCCTTGTGTGGTCTTGGTTGTGCTTGCATGTTCTCTTTGGATGTCATAACCATGAAATATCTTTGAGAAGAGGAATGTTAATATTTTGGCTCATGGTTGAGCATTGTGAATTGTATTATTTGAGTGATGTATTAAATTTGAAAGAGGTGGTGTGTGATCATATGCCTGATATGTAAAAATATGTTGATGTTGTGTTAATGTTGGATTGAAGTGCATTGTGCATTTGTCTTAGAATGAGTCCATTATCATACGTGTTAAAAAGATTTGTCTATGCATGAAATGAAATGTTATTTTTTTGTAGTTGAGCATTTGGTTCAATGACTTATGTCCCCAAATTGTGTTGTTTCCTAGGGTTTTTTTTGGGAACATAGATGGTTAAATTGCATTGTATCATTTTTAAGAAATTTAAAAATTTGGGTCTTAATGGGTCATATGTGTGGTGCTTGTGAAAATGCCTAGTGGAATAGTTCATCCATCCATAAGTCCTAAATGGTTGACTCTAAACATGTATTATTTCTCTCTTGTAAAGTGTGCATGTTAAATTATCAAAGGAAATAGTGCATGATAGGATCATTGTTTTGGTGTGGTCTAGAGCCCTAATTATGTAAATTGTGTCTTGTGACATGTGGGTCTCATTTTGTTATAGATTGTTGTAGAGATGCATGATGTGAGTAAATGCATGTTCCATGTGAATGGTGAATTTTTTCATTGTAATTATCTTCATGCATAATGTGGTGGATTTCTTTTAATGAAGCTATAATTGATTTAAAGTTTTTTTTTGTTGAATGATTAAGTGAAAATTACTACCTATGTTGCATGATATGTTTGGAGTACTAGAAAGCTCACTTGTGTTGTGTCATTGAGTTTGTCCTCTAATGCACCTTGGATGTTGTATTCCAAAGAGGTGTGTAACAATCACCTCCCACGATTATGGATAGCATTAGTCACAAAGTACATGTGATTGTGCTTCTTAAGTTAATGTTTTATTTTGGTTATTGTTGAATTCCATATTATTGTAAAGGTTGCCATTGAAATTTATTTATTTATTTACTTATGATTAGTGTAGTCACCAAACTTTTTCATCTATTTATTTTTGTGACCCTTGGTCATGCTTGATTTATTGTCAAAATTGTGCACATTTTATACTTTACTTTTGGAATCGATAACTCCTCTTTGGAATTATTTTATCTTTGTGGTGATTAAAATAAAATGTTTTAAATTCTTGGTCTTGTATTTTGTTAATTTTTTTCTCTATCACATTCATGATGACCTATTCCTTGGTGTTTGTGCTAAATAGAAATATGTTGAGTTTAAAATTTCTTTCTATTTATGAAATTTAAGTGGATGCTTTGTGAAGTATGAGAAAATTAAGCAATTGTAATGTATGCTTGTGAATCTTTTTCCTTTAAGTAGTTTTTCATTGGTATGAATGCATTGTGTTTGGTAAATTGAATGAAGTGTATTTAAATTTATATGAGAGAGTGTTGTGGTTCTACGTATTTATGAGTTTGAAATCGGGTTGTGTGGAAGTTTGTATTTGCATAATTCCTAGCTCTAATTGTTAGCTAATGATTGGTTGTGATTTAGTCCAACAACTATGTTTGTTGTTTCTTATCATGCCCTTATTTGTTGTTGTTTTCTGACCATGTTTCCTAGTGCGCTAATAATGGGGAAAATTACAAAGTTGTGTCACTTTCGGTCAACTTATCAGCACAAATGAATTTACATATTTATAATTAAAAATCAATTTTGGTTAAACATATGATCTAGTAAGATTCATTGTAGATAAGTTAGATATGTCCACAATTTTTCCAACTAAAATTGTTGGCTAAATGCTTATTTAGCACCACTTTGAGGCCAATTTACCAAAAAAATAAAATTATTAAAAAACTTAATGTCTCAACAACTCCTATTCATGTAAATAACTTTTTTTTAAATATAAAAAATACCCTTTTGTAGATATAATTTTAATAATTTAATTATTAATTATTAATTATTTTTTATTTTACTAAAAGTAGGTTATCAACACAAAAATATTAGGTTGATTACCATATCAAGAAAATTACTAAAACTTACTAAATTTTTTGAAAAAATAGGATGCACTAGATGAAAGAATATATATTAAAACAGTATATTTTTTCTATTTTAGATAAATCGTTAATATGAAAGTTGATGTCGAATGGAAACAATTATATTTTAATACACAGACATTTTAATATTTATTTAAAAATATATATTTATAAAAATTGGAAAAAAAAATCCATGCACTAAAGTTTCAAGTTATAAATGCGCACAAAAATTTTGAAGGAAAAAAATTAATTTACTATATAAAGGTCAACATCTCATGCAACTTCATTTTTTAGCATTTTATATCGGCAACTAAATTATAGTGTCAATTTATAAAAAAAAAATATTCAAATAATTTTTTTATTTTATTTTTTAAAAATACAAACATAAAATATAATAAAAAATACACATTTTATTAGTTCACATCGTTTTAAAAATTTCAAACCATATATGCCACTTTTTAGTGATTCAAGTTTAAAATTTGGATCAATGTTGGTTGTTTCCTTTATCAAAGTGTGACACGACTTTGTACTTTTACCCAATGATCTACTAAAAATGCTATCAATTTCACATATCCCTCCTCATTATTTTGAAGTAACGTAGCAAAAACAATATAGAAGGAAGAAAAAGAGAATAGCTAGAGAGATTTATAATAACTAGGACTTACTAGAACATGTGCCTCATTTATTTCATGTTTGATATCCTTGAATGCTTCAACTATCTCTACACTCTACTCAATTGATTGCCCTTTCTTGAGTATGTTTGATATAGACTTAGTATTCTTGGAAAAGATAGGTACAAACCTCCTAAGAAAATTATTTCCTCAAAAAATTATTAGATTCCTTTGACTGATTTAGGTTTAGGGATGATTTCAATGGCCTTGACTCATTTCTCACCTCATATTTTGACATTATGTGCCCCAAGAGCTTGCCCTCCTCAACACCAAATTTACACTTCTTGGGATTTAGGGAAAATCCCATATTCTAAACATCTTTTAAAAATAAATTTAAGATGTTTGCAGTGCTCACCTCTTTATTTTAAAAATGCAGTCATATCATTTTGGCACACAACCATAATCTCATGAATGAGACTAGTAAAATTGAAATCCATTGCTCTTTGAAAATTTGAACTTGTATTCTTTAATCCATATGACATCTATATATATGCATATGTACCCTATGGAGTAGTGAATATCATCTTATGATGTTTTGGTTATAGCCCAAGAATCCATGCATCATGGAAATTAATTCTAATCTAGTTAATTTCAGCAGCAAATGATCCATGCTTGGGAGAGCATAGTTTTCCTTGATATATTTAAAGTTGAGGTTCTTGAATTCAACACACAACTTTATCTCTCCATTTTTTCTTATAGGTATGAGGTTAGACATTGTTGGCAAGAAAAGAGGAGCACACAATAAAGTTATGTGCCCAATGGATTCTTTATAAGTTGTATTTATACCTGAGTATTAGAAACATTATAAGGATTGGAGATTTAGGTAGAATGTAGTATTCATTTTATATCATAAACATGGATTATAGATTAAGACTCATCAAACAATTCACATAACATAAGATAGTCATAATTCTTTTAGATATGTATATACGCATATTCTCTTTCTAACTAGATTATAGTCTTGTATCATCTTTTTGCATCCCCTCTCTTACTTTGGCAATATTTTTTTATACATAAATGAATTTGGGGATATGTCCCTTAGAAAACATCTCTAATCCTATAAGAACTTGTTCTCCCTTGAATTTTCATGCTCTTTGTAGTGATTTGTGGTAGGTTTTGTTGTTGTCTTTTGGCTCTATTCTTTCCTCTACCACTTACCCTACCAACATCATCCCCCCTTTAAAAAATGTCTTTTCCTCAATACATGTAAAACTAAATTTCCAGTAGGATGTTCTTATAGATGATCTTTAGCTAGCTCAGCATTATATCCTACAAATTTTTAGCTTATTGTAATATATATGTGTTCCCCTAGATCTAACTCAGTGTAGTTTTGTCTTCTATTATGATGGTGGGAATTTGTATATGATGTGTAATTTTATTGGTTTCCCCTAGAATTCAAGTCATATGTGCTGATTTTAGGCTTATCACCTCTCTCAATTCTTTTACCTATGATTTTAACTATTCTCTTTTATCTTGCACTTGTTGAAGTTGAGTATGAGTTGTCTCTATTCGTGCTCTCACTGATCGATCCATGTCTTGTATGGGATCATAGGCACTGGCCATCTATATTATGTTTGCTTACAATTGGTCTATCTAATCTTTGAGACTCTTGGATGTTGTGAGCCATTATAAAATAAATTGGTATAATATGTTCACATCACTATTTTTTTTGTAGGTTTCTTATTTTTTCCTCCAACTATGTGTGAGCTCCCACACACTTCTTCCTCCCTTCATTCATTCTATTCTTATTTACCTCTATAATTATTTAATTTCATACTTTGGAATCCTAAGTGTTCATCTCCTTCTAAACTCCCTCCATTAAAGATCTAAATTGTTGGTTTGGGGGCAGTGATGTGTCCCTTCACAACTATGGAAGCATACCTTGTATCCCAGTGATAGAATCTTCCAGCTGCTTTGTGCTCTCCACATGTTGTTTCAATATCTCTTCCCTAGTTGTACTATAAAATATGTCCCCTAGTTGAAATTTTTAGATAGGATAAATACTTGTGAAGTCCACCTTTGTACCTATTAGAGGTAATTATAATAGTTTCACTATAGGCATTGGCTTTATATGGTTCTTTTGTGCCAAAAAATCCTTAATGAACTACATATGGGATGTTGTGGAAGTGTAAGTTTTCTCCATTAATGGAGGGGATGTATAGGGTAGGTCTTGACCTACTGAATGACTTTTCTCTTGATCGACTACTCATACCAAAGTGTGTTGCATTTTTTGAGCTTTTGTCTCCTCCTCTTACATGGTTGGATAAGCTTTCATGGTGGATTCCAATGTTTCATCCTTGATTTGTTATAGTGTTTGTGGATTTTGCATCATTAGATTATCCACTCTTTATTTTGATTAGAGCTCTTTTGCTTTTAATTGGGCCACTTTATTTTTCTAGTCAAGTGTGGCTAAATACTTCTTTCAACCATTCATCTTCTTGTATCACTTTACTCCTCTTCCTCTTCAAGGATGATGCTAATTCTTGTGGGAATTACGCCACCATATCAACTAGTGTTTTTATAGAGGCAACAATGTGTCAGATGATGCCTCATCTATAATTACTTAGTTTTATGCTCTCATTTCCACATATATTTAATCTATCTCATGCAACACTCCTCTAAATAATGTCATGAAGAGAATTTTGACGTCTAGCACATCTTCGGCCTATATTTATTCTTATTCTTGGTCTTCTTGTTCTTCTTCTATGGAGGGTTGTGTATCATTTCTACTCATTTTTTTCTTTCACTTATTTTTTTCCTTTCTGCACTCATTTGCAGAAGGGATTGGGTGGCTTGTTCCATTCATGTTTCACTTTAGGTGGGTGTTGTGGGAAAATTTATTCTTATTCTCTCATTTTTCTCTCCTAACTGTGTTGATGTGGTTGGAGATGCTCCCACTTGTATCCTTCTAGATCTTCATGGAGTTGAGGTGCTTTGTTTTAGTGGCTCCAACTCTACATTGGTAATACCATATTTTTCATGTAATTTTTCTTTATTATTTTCATACACTATTTATATTTTTGCTTTGTCATATTTTCCATAAATTATCTATATGTAGTAAATATCTCCGCATAGGGATCCTTTGAAGCTTTAATAATGTGGTTGCATAGGAGTCAAATTTTATATCACTAACTTCATATGTAAGTTGTGAAATCCAATATGTATGGGGCTTGATGAACTCCAATAGAATGTAATCCTTATTTGCCAGGAAGAAAATATCCTTCATATACTAATGGACCACATCATAAGACATGTGTTCCCTATCTTGCATATTTTTTTACAAGGATTTGGAGAAACCCCAATAGGTTGTGGTGACTAAAGTAACATCCTTGAAATGTTTGATGTGGTCATTGATTTGGTGGTTTCTTAGATCTTTCCTATAAAGGCCGATAGTTCATTAAAAAATTAGAATTCTAAGAAAATGATTAATGTCCCATACCTAAATTGATAATGTGATTGTCTTTGTTCATTGAATTTTTATAGGAGTTTTTCTCACAAGACTTCATAGAGGTCTATATCTTTCCCCTCGATAATCACTTGGTGTACAACATTCTAAGTTATCATAGCAAGGTCTTCATAATTTTTGTTATACACCTTGTATGCAATCCCTATAGTTGCATATCTAACAGCCAAGTTGGTGAATTTTTTTATGTCTAAGCTTCGACCATCATAGGTTGCCTCGATTAGCTTTGTGACCTCGCTATTCTTAATGGCCTTTTTAGGTAGGATTTTCTATGTGTTTTGATCCCAGTCACTTATTTGATCACTTGTTTAATGGCATGGTAGCTTTTTTCCAAGTATATGTATTCATCGTCAATCTAGCTTAAAAAAAAAATCAACACATCCAACTTTTTCTCCCACACCTAGCTATTTGTGGTAATTATTCCTCTTTTCATGGTTGGATTAATTTCTCTTGGAGCTCCTCAAACTTTGTGTTGTCTATTTATTTGAGAGGAGCATGAATGTATTTACACATATCTTCCATGTAAATCACATCTGTGATAAATTTGGAGAAAGCTCCTTCTAGGTCCACTTCCATTTCTTTGTAGGGTAATTTCTTATATTTGGGCCTAGGATTCTGAGAGATGTCAACGAGAATTGGTGTGGCCATTTTTCAAATAATGTGGTAGATGTTGGATATGTACTAAGTGCTAGGTTTTTGTAGAATTACCTTTAGGCTATGTGGAGGAAACTAGTATGAGAAAAGTGAAGAATGGTGTGTGTGGTTATGTGGATTTATAGACCACCAATGGTCAGAAGTTTATTGTTTACTATATTTTTTCTCTCCTTCTCACATTTTTCTAGTCATTATCTTTTTTTATGACTCCTTTTTGGCAGGTTAATTATTATTCTATAGTGCATTTATGTTACAAATGTAGTACATAAATACAAGTTTTTTACAAAGTTATTTTTATCCAATCGATTGATTGTAATTTTTAATCTAGCATTGTTATCATAAAACTCTAAACTCTAAGCATTAAGTGTTCTTAGTTTTACTAATCCAAATGTTAATATGTTATCAATATAATATGGACCCAACAAAATCACATCTTTAATTTTCCTTGTTTCTTGATCTCGTTATCATAGAGGAGAACCATGTCATCTTTCCAAAATGTTTTATGTTGTAAATTCCTATCATGCCAAGCCTTTCGTATTTTATTTTTTACATAATGATGGTAAAATTCCAACAGTCTATTATCATATAGTTTCTCCAAGTCTTCTATTCTTTGCTTTAGGGATTTATTTTCAATAATTCTCAAAGTAAGTGTGATATGAAAATTTGGAACTATAAATTTTAGGGGAAAGTTTGTATCCGCCACATACACTAATTCAAAGAGAGTAAATATCATGGACCTTCTATATGTATTCTTGTATACCCATAGTCTCGCGGGTATCTTTATATCCAATCTATTCTATTGCTATTGCACATTTTAGTTAAAGTAGTTAATATCATCTTGTTTAGTGCTTCACTTTCCCCATTGGCCTTAGGGTAGTAGGGATTACTTATGTTATGTGCTATCATGAAACTCTTCAACAACTTAGCGGAGTAAATTATCCATAAAATATTTCCCTTGATCACTAGTTATACTGAGTGGGAAACCAAATCTAGTGATAATATTTTCATATAGGAACATTATGATAGTTTTGGTACAATCCCTAGTAGGTTCTGCTTCTACCCATTTGGTTAAATATTCCACACCGGTTATGATGAATTTGGATTTGGAATGGTTTTTTAATGGGTTTATTGGTCCTATAAAATTTATGGCCCACTTCTCAAATGGAATGTGAGCTAGGATTGGTTGCAAGGGAATTTCATCTCTTGTGGTGGGTATCCCTACCCTCTAACATATGTCACATTGTTTGACATATCTCTTTGCGTCTTTGTAAAGAGTTGGCTACCAAAGTCCAACCAAATTTACTCTCTTTGTAATGGCTTCTACCAACTTGTAGCCACTAGATATTCCTTCATGAGCTTCTTTGAGTATCTATTATCTTTCATGCTCATATAATAATCTTTGAATAATGTCATCTCTCATTATTTTGTAAATTCTCTTTCAATCAATGTAAAATGTAGACTTCCATAATAATATTTTTATCTTGCAGTGACATGTATTGTGTGTTGGGAAAATGTGTCTCAACCTTGCAATTATATATGGTTTATTGTTGATAGGTGGTGACTAATCATGCAAATATTGTACACTCGTAGCAAGATGTGGGGTTCGAGGCATTGCCCCAAAAAAAAATTGTTGACACGTCAAGGTTTTTTCTCACTGACACGTCAAGGTTTATTTGTTAACACATCAAATGAAAAAAAGACCTTGTACAACATTAATTCTAGAAGGTTCCAAAAAAGCTTTTTTATAAGCGACTGGGATGTATGTAGATGAGGGTGTATTTTGAGAGTTTGATAGTGGTTGTGTTGTCTCTTGATCTCTAATGGTGATACTCCTGTGAGAAGCTTACTCTGCAAGTATATTGTAATCTTTTGATTTCTAAATAATATTTTGAGTGGATTTTGGAGTGTGGGGTTTTTCTCCCGAAAGGGTTTTCCCACATAAATCTTTGTGTTGTGGTATGCATGATGGCATATGGAAAATTCATCGCTAGCAATTCATCGAAGGAAAATTCACTGCCAACAATTCACTGCGGGAAAATTCACCGCCATAACAATTCACCGCACGAAAAATTAATTTCATGAATTTTTGGCGGTTAATTTTCCCTAGCAGTGAATTGCTGGTGGCGGTGGGTGAAGCCACAATAGTGGTTTACAATTTGATGGAGGAAGGAAAACTCACAAAAAATGAGCCCATGGAAAAAAAATTTATTTTGGGGGTTCGAACGAACCATGGTTCGAGCAAACCAAATTAATGCATGCACAGACAAAAAAAAATTGAAAACCCCTTTTGGGAAGGGGGTTCGTCCGAACCTGGGTTCAACTGAACCCAGGTTTGATCGAACCCCTAGGGGTTCGAGCAAACCCCTATGGGTTCGACCAAACCCCCCTTTGCCCTCATTCTCCCCCTTAGGCACTTTGAAAACCTAATTTTTTACGCTTTGAAGCTCGGGTTGAGGATGAAAATGGAGGAGTCTTCACAAACCCAACTAGAATTAGGTAGTCCTCAAAAAGAGCTATCCAACGAATATAATTTTAATATGTTTTGGTTTTATTATGTATTTGTTTTTAGTTTTATTAAACATAGGTTTTTCATCGAAAATGAAGGTCTTTGTTCTACATGTTAAAAATAACAGATTATCAAAAAAATTGAAAAATATGAGTGCACCAGATATTGAAGTCTTTGATCCAATAAAAAAAATTGAATTTCGATATATACAAAAAAAGTTACGCATTATACAGTTGCGCTATGTCTAAATTGTAATTGGTTTGACTTCGAAACTTGATTAAAGAAAAAATATTCAATAAAAAACTATCTAACCAAGTGGAAGCACTAGATATCGGAGTTACAAATCTAAATTCGAAAGAATTATAATTTTAGCCTTCATGGAAAAAAAGTTGTGTTATACGGTGTGCATCACTTTTTAAAAATGTTGTTTTCTGAAAAAAAATAGTTTTCGTGGGAGATGGAAAAAGAAGTGCAATCTGATTCCAAAAATTTTGAAAAAAATATTTTTAGAATATACAGACAAAATGTGACGAGACTCTAGTTTGCATCATCTTGAAATTCCTCACAGTTTAGCCGCTATAGGTGCCCGAATGTGAAGATTTAGTTAAAAAAATAATTTTAGTGTCCAGTTTGGCCAAAAATTGTAAACCACTATTGTGGGATCACCACGGTGAATTTTCTTGCGGTGAATTGTTGATGGTGAATTTTTCGTCGGTGAATTGTTGGCGGTGAATTTTCCTAGAGCCATGCATGATGTTTGTGTTTATTTTTGTTTAAGTTTTTGTATCTGTTAAAGATCTATAAAGTTTTGCATTTTTCTCCTCTCAAGATTAGTGTAGGAAGTTGTTCCGCTACGAGTGCTGCCATAATGATGGTTTACACTTTTTGGGACAACCTGATTTTTGTTGAAATCACATAGTTTTAGAAAATATAATGATTTATGCCTTGAAAATTTTCATTTAAAGGATTTCAATTGAAGAGGGTTTGATCAAACCATCTTAGATCAAACCCCCTTGGATAGAACCCTACTAGTTTTAAACCATACCTATAACGGAGTCTCCTTTACACCTATCAAAATGTTGATAAAAAACCACTGTTGATTTACCTCCTAGGGGATCAAATGAATTCATTTAAAATATATTTTTTGTAAGTATGTATTCCTTATTATAAGCTTCCCAGAAAGTATAATTTTAGATATATTTAATTTGATTATTATATTTATTTTTTATTTCTTGTGAATGTAGGTTTTTCACTGAAAATCAAACTCTTTGTTCTGCACATGTGGAAAATAGTATATTATCAAAAAAAAAATCTAAAAAATATTTATATGCTAGGTATTGATATCCTTGATCCAAAAAAAAGGAAAAAATGAATTTTGATACATACAAAAAAAGCTATGTTGTATACGGTTTGCCTATGTCTAAATTAAAATTGGTTTGACTTCAAAACTTAACTAAGAAAAAAGTATTCAATAAAACACTATGAAACCAAATGACCGTGCTTGATATCATAGTTATAAATCTAAATTCGAAAAAATTAGAATTTTATCCTTCATAGAAAAAAGTTATGTTGTATGCAGTGAACATCACTCTTTAAAAATGTTTTTTACTATTAAAAAATAGTTTTCGAAGGAGATGGAAAAAGAAATTTGCAATTTGTTTCCAAAAATTAAAAAAATATAATTTAGAGTTCACAGATATAATGTCACAAATCACTAGTTTGCATCATCTTCAAATTCCTCATGGTTTAGCAGCTATAGGTGCCCAAAAGTGAAGATTTAGTTAAAAAAATCAGTTCAATGTCAAGTTTGGCCAAAAAGTGTAAACCACTATTGTGGGATCACCCCTACCTTAAATTTCTTACAAGTGGTACTAGATCTTGATCACCTTTGGTTTCAATTGTGGGTTGTTGGATTTTTTGAACTAATCCAGATTTGAGTGGGAGTTTGTGCAGAAGACACTTTTTGATCTTGTTATAGGAATTTTTAGATGGAAAGTTCATCAGGGAGAATAGAGGTGGAGAATTTTTTTGGAAATAATTTTGAGATGTGGAAGCTAAAGATGGAAGATTTGTTGATAGATCGAGATCTGTGGGATGTTGTTGATGAGAATGTTTCAAGGTCTGCAGATCATTCTCAAGCTGCTCAATATGATGTTATGGACTGTAAAGCCAAGGGTCTAATCAGATTGTGCCTGGAAAACTTTTTTTTAATTAATGCCCATGAAGAGACCTCTGCATAGAAACTATGGAAGAAGCTTGGTGAGATGTATCAGGCCAAATATTTAGTGAACAATATTTTCTTGAGGAAGAAGTTGTATTCCTTGAGAACAGAAGAGGGTGGACGAATCACATACCACCTAGAAGCATTCAATATGTTGGTGGCTCAATTGGCATCAGTTGGTGTCAAAATGGATGAGGAGGAGAAATGTCAGATCTTGCTTTGTTCTTTTCTTGATTCATGGGATTCTCTTGTTATGGCTATTGGGAGTACTTATGTTATATTGAAGACTGAAGATGTGGTGGGTTCTTTGCTTTCTGAAGAGATGATGAGGAAGGTATCCATCACTACCAAGGAGGCCCTAAATGTTTGTGGAAGACCTAAGGAAAAAAGCAAGAAGAATGAGAAGTGTGACAAATCCAAGTCCAATGGGAGATCTAAATCTTCTAGAAAGTCCAAAGTTATTTATTGGAACTATGGTAAGCCTAGAAATGTTCGTAAGGAATGCAAAGAAGAAGAAGAAGAAAAAGAAGAAATTTGATTCCAATTTTGAGCTCGAGAAGGAAGATGGTGACGCATTCATTGCAACTTTGGCAACTCGTTCAGGTAATGATGCATGGTTAATTGACTTAGGTGCATCCTTTCATATGACCTTTAATAGAGATTGGTTTTGTGAATATGAAGAATTTGATGGAGGTAAGGTGTACTTGGGTTTTGATTCTCATTTAGACATTGTTGGTCGTGGTAAATTTAAAATCAGGTTTCTTGATGGTAGAATAAAAAGGATTAATGGTGTGGTGCATATCCCTAGATTAGCACGAAATTTGTTATATGTGAGCAAACTAATAGATGCAGGTGTGTAGGTAGTATTTTCTAATGCAGGATGCAATATGGCTAGAGGTGTCAAATATGACATTGTATAAGCTTGATGCATGCATTATTGAGAGCAGTAGTACTTCAGTGAGAAGAAAGTTTGTAGAAGAAGTGAGGGTTTCACCTTTAGCAGATGGTCATGGCTTTTGGGTACCCAAGGGTGCTCTTTCTTCTGAGACAAAGTTACCTATAGAGAAAACTATGTTATGACACCAGAGACTTGGCCACATTGGAGAAAAGGGTCTAAGGACCTTGAAAAATAAAAACCTTGTTGAAGGTTTATCTGATTGTAATCTTGAATTTGATTTTTGTGAGCATTGCATTTATGGAAAACAAAACCGCGTTCAGTTTTACTCGAGTTCTCATAAATCTTGTGGTGTATTGGATCTTATTCATTCTGATGTATTTGGTTTTGTAGATGTTCCTTCAATTGGTAAATCCACATATTATGTTTCATTTATTGATGATTATAGTAGAAAGACATGGGTATTTTGTAAAGATTAAATCTGAAGTTTTCAGTCAATTTAAATAATTTAAAGCAATGGTTGAGTTATAGACTGGAAAGAAAATAAAATGTTTGAGGGCTAATAATGGCGTTGAATTTTTCTCTAATTATTTTGATAGATTCTATAAATATTGTGGTATTCATAAACAAAAGACAACTTTGTATTCTCCACAACAGAATGGAGTTGCAGAAAGAATAAACAGGACATTAATGGAGAAGGCTAGGAGTATGTTGAGTGGTGCTAGCCTAGAACAAAGGTTTTGGGCTGAAGTTGTTGCCACTGCCTGTTACCTAATTAACAAGTCTCCTACATCAAATCTTGTTGATAAGATGCCTATAGAGGCATGGTCAGGTCGCAAGCCTTCATTAAGACATCTTAGAGTTTTTAGTTGCGAGGAATATGCACATGTGCCAAAGGAGAAGCGAACAAAGTTGGAGAACAAGGTCGTGAAATGTATCTTCATTGGATATAGTTATGGTGTGAATGGATACAAGCTTTGGGATCCTATTGCACAAAAGGTAATACATAGTAGAAGTGTTATTTTTAGAGAAACTAAGCCTTCTTCTGTTACATTACAGCCAAAACAAAGTAAATAGGAAGATGTGATTCAATTTCCTTCTACAATTGAGAAAGTTGAATTGAGGCCCAAGGATAGACAAGAAGTTGAGGAGAGCTCATCTAGCTCTGGGTCTTCAAAAGAGGAGCAAGAACCTCCAACTCAGCTTGTTTGTAGGTCTACAAGGAATAGACAACCACCTAAAAGGTATTCACCTAATGATTGGAGATGTATTTTTGCTTTGAATACTAACATGGATGAACCCAAATCTGTAGAAGAGGCACTAGCTATGAATGATGTAGAATCCTGGAAGATTGCTATCGATGAAGAAATGACATATTTGAAAAAGAACGATACATGGGATCTTGTACCATTTCCTGAAGGATGAAAACCTATTGGTTGTAAATGGGTGTTCAAGAAAAAGATTGGTTCAGATGGAGGTATTGAGAAGTACAAAGCAAGGTGTATCGCAAAAAAATGTATCCTTGACATTTTCATGTTGTATTTGAGAATAATTGATGATAAATTGGACTTAATAAGGCCTTGATTTAGTGTTGTGAGGTGTTTTACAAATCCACATTAGGTCTCGGGCCCTTGCAAACTGAATAAAATGCATCTAATGATGTCTTATAAAGGTGTTGTGAATGACTTTCACACTTTTCTAGACTTTTATTAAGCATCTAAGTCTAATGGACCTATTTTTCCCCTAATTCAATGTTATAAAATGTATTTAATTGCATTCTCAAATTAATCTAGAAGGCTTGTAAATTAAAATCTAGTGTTGTAATGTGTTTTACACATTCACATGGGATGTTGTGCCCTTCTAGGCTAAGTGGACCTCATTTTAATGTTGGAAAGTGTATTTAATCACACTTTCACATTGAACTTTGTGTCCCTATCCCTAATTACCCTTTACATCATCATTAATAGGCCCCTATTTCCCCATATTGTGCATCTTGAGGCTTAATTTGATCAAAGACCCGACTAGAACAACATAAAAACTAAAATTCTTCACTCCCTGACATTCCAGCTGGAAAAAGAGCCCCTATGGGACTAAGTCGCCCATCTAGGTGAATTAGTCCCATCCAGGTGGGACTAATTCGCCCATTTTGGCGACTTAGTCCCATTTGGGCTATTTTTGAGGTTTGAGCGGAAAAAATTGGATTTTAAGTTTATTTTTCCTTCATGTCAGCCTTGGGGATCAAATTAACAAGAATTTTAGGAGTATTTCCTATATAAACAAGATCTTAAACCCTAATTCATAACTTAATCATTTTTCATTCATCATTCATCATCTCTCTCAAGTCAAGCAAGCTAGGGTTTCAACATTCTAAGTCATCAAGATAGCTTTCTAAGGCATTCAAAGGCATATTCTTCATCCATTGTTGCAGAAAATCAAGATCTATCATCATGGAAAATTTCTAATCTCTTCATTCATGTTCATGCTTCCTCTTATTTCTTCATTTGGTTTAATTACCTAAAAGGGGTTTGACCAAGGCAAACCCCTATTCCCTAACATTCAACATTTCTCTTTCTTTCTTTGTGTGTTTGTAGATTTAGGAATTTTGAAGGTTTGAAGATCATTGAAGAATAGTTTGAAAATTTTTTGAAGACATTTCCTTGTTGGCTAGGTCAAGATATCCACAAAAAGTCACTTATAGTGTCGAAAATCATATTTTTAGAACCGGACACCTAGAGGAACAAAAAGTGCAGACCGAGGGCTTTTGTTTCCACTTTCGGATTTTCAGAAAAGCCAAAGTGGACTAAGTCACCATCAATGGTGACTTAATCCCACTACACATGTTTTTCAGAGTTTTCTATAGATTTGGATACCCATTTCGTTGAAACGGGCTCCAGTGTAGTTTTCCAGATCTGGGACTAAGTCACCCAGAATGGCATAAGTGTCCCAATAGGTCAAAATTTTAGAATCAGCAGCATTTCCAGTCTGCAACACATTTCCAAGTGCACCTCTTCACTCCTATAATTTTTTGTTTTGTTTCATGGTCATTTCTAGATCATTCAATGTATGTTTGCATATTATAATGTGTTTTCAAACACTTTACTTTTCCTTAGTTTTCATTCATTAGTCAACATATTTTATTCATTCTTTGCATCTAAGACATTCTATTTAGACATATTTCAATCATATTTTCATTATTCTTGAGTGAACCCCCAAGTTTTTGTGGGATACCTTTCTCCTTTTAGGTGCAAAACCCTAGAAGTGCAAGAGAGTGCCAATCCCCAAAAATTTGAAGTTCACAAGGTTGGTTGTGAAGGGTTACACTCAAGTTGAGGGTGTTGATTATGGTGAGATATTTTCTCTTGTTGCAAAAATGACATCCATTAGATTTTTGTTTTCTATTGTTGTTGCTTATGATTTAGATGTTGAGCAAATAGATGTGAAAATTGCTTTCCTTCATGGTGATTTGGAGGAGGATATTTATATGACACAACCAGAGCACTACGTGGTGAAAGGTAAAAGTAATTTGGTTTGTAAATTGAAGAAATATTTATATGGCTTAAAACAGAGTCCTAGGATGTGGTACCAAAAATTTGATACATATGTGTTGAGTTTGGGATTTGAGCGGTCTAAATCAGATCATTGTGTTTATTATAAAACTGATGGTGATTGTTTCTTGTTTATTTTTTTTGAAAACAAAGGGGTAAAAACTTTATTAGAAATCAGAAAAGAGCATTACAATAATAACCAAGGGACCCAGCCCTAGAAAACAAGGCGAAAACCCCATAGCATAAAACAACATCAACTATCCCCATGTATCCTCCTATCCTCCTCCAAGAACCGGTCTAAATCCAGATGCAGCTCAGGGTTAACCTGATCCCAATCCTCAACCTTCCAACCACTATCATGCTTAGAGTCCCATTTGGCCAAGCAGTCGGCAACACGATTCCACTCCCTCGGGATGTGAACAAAGGATGCCTCCTCCATCCGAGAACTAACCTGAAGAATCCGCTAAACCATCGAAGCCAACTGCCAATTTATATCAGATATCTTTCGCTCATTCAAGAGATTAATCAAAATCTGTGAATCAACTTCACATATAACCTTTCTCCATCCCAAAGCAAGGGCCCTCTCAATAGCATGAAGAATTTCCAGACCCTCCATGAAGTTAACAGTCTTCACCCCCTCATGTATAGAGAACAGAAAAATCACCGACCCATCTGAGTCCCTGCCAACCCCACCAATTCCAACAGGCCCAGGATTTCCCCTAGAAGAACCATTAGTATTGATCTTTAAAAATCCATTGGGAGGAGGTAACCACCTTCCAACCCGTTGAACCCTCTTTTTCCCATGCCTACAGTTCCTGGAACTGACAAAAGATGAATGAATTTCTTAAAGACCCAGTCTGGCCACCAACTCAGAATCACCTCTCTCCAAGGGGAAAACCACATCACATTTAGCTAAAACTGACTCCTACACCATTCCTAGCATACGCATCCAAACTTGTCGACCCACCAACTTTTGATCATGAAAAATTCGGCGGTTCCGCTCCAGCCAAATCTGCCAAAGTAGAAAGGTAGGGCCCACGAACCAAACTTCCTACAAAAAGGAAGCCATAGAAGGAGGTCTTCCCATACTATCCTAGAATTCAACCAAAGAGCACGCATGAATACAAGGAAGCTTCCACACCTCCCACCACCAATGCCAAAGCTACACAACAAAGGGGCACCGAAAGAACAAATGCAAAGAATCCTCTTCCACTCCCCCACACAAAACACAAATTGAAGGTCCTTGAAATCCCCGTTTACGATGTTATCCTAGGTCAAGCACCTATTCCAAGCCAAAGTCCAAACAAAGCAGTTGCATTTAGGCCACGAGAGTTTATTCCACACACTTTTCCACCAATGAACCTAAGCCCTAGTTAGCTTCTGAGCCAATAACACCTGATAACCAGAAGCAACAGAGTAAACCCCCTTAGGATTATAGGTCCAAGCAAGAATATCCTCTTCTAGAAGAGAACTACAACTCCTACTATGAAGAATCTTGTGAAGCTTAGCACTTTCCTCCGCAAGTCCCAAATCTGGCCACACTGCGGGATCCTTCCAATGAGCTACCTCCAACTGACCAAAAGAAGCAACAGACTTGAAATCACTCACCCTAACCCAGCCAGCCTCGAGAAATATTTGGCACAAAGGAAGTAGGTTGGGGAACTGAGAAGTGGAGGGAATCCATCCCAAGAATCCGACCAGAAGAGAGCTTCAGTTCCCCGTCTACAAATCCAAAATAAACCTTCCTTGATAAGCTTTGCACCCTTCTGAAGAGTATTTCAAATCACTGAACCTTTCCCCTCAAGAGGGTAACGAGGGAGATCCTGCCATGGAATCCCTGGGAAATACTTATGAGATAATATCCTGGCCCATAGCTGATCCTGTTCCACACACCATCTCCAAAATAGCTTAGCAGCCACAACCACTCCGGATAACGCAGACTGTCGAAGACCAAGACCACCAAATTGCTTTGGGTTGCACACAACATCCCACCTGACCAGGCTCCACTTAGAGGATGACAAACTTCCCGCCCATAAGAACTTCCTTTCAAGAGAATCCAACTCCCTCAGAAAACCCATCAGAGCCACCTGAAGCATACATCTGTAGGTAGGGAGAGCCTACACCACCGACTTGAGAAGCTGAACCCGCCCCGCAAAAGACAACCATCTGTGGGTCCAATGATTAACTTTTGCACAGAGCTTATCAATAATATTCTGCCAAGAACCCTTGGGAAGATGGCGAATAGAAATTGGGAAACCAAGAAACGTCAAAGGGAGAACCCCTATCTGAAACCTCAAGATATTAGCAATTCTTCTCTGTATGGGGGTCGGCGTATTGAAGAAGAAAATGGAAGACTTCTCCTCATTAATCAATTGTCCTGAAGCAACAAGATATATGTCCAACACCTGCCTCAATTTAGTAGCTTCCCTAACAATAGCCATCCCCATCAGGGCAGTATCATCAACAAACTGCAAATGAGATTGCGGAGGCAAGTCTCCACCCCATCGCCAACCCTGAATGATGCCAAGCTCCACCCTTCTTTTCAACAAACGTCCAAGGCCTTCCACAAGAAGCAAAAAAAGATACAGAGAAAGAGGATCCCCTTGGCGCAAACCCCTTGAGGCACCAAAAATTTCAGAATTATCTCCATTTATCAAAATAGAGAAGGAAACAGACGTGACACAACTCATGACCCATTGGATCCACTCCTCACCAAAACCAAAAGAAACAAGGATCTTCTGCAAAAAAGACCATCTAACCCTGTCATAAGCCTTAGCCATATCCAGCTTAATGAACATAGCCTTCTCGTGGGAGTTTTCCATGGAGTGGATGGTCTCCATAGCAATGACAACCCCGTCAAGAATCTGTCGACCCGCCACAAATCCACTTTGTTCCTCTGAAATCAGCACTTTAAGCCACTTCTTCAATCTCTCAGCCAATAACTTAGAAATGATTTTATAAGCCACATTGCAAAGAGAGATAGGCCGGAACTGAGATAACCTATCAGCCCCTTCACACTTGGGTATGAGAGCAAGGAAGGTGGAGTTCAGAGCACGAAGCATCTGTTTATTCCTTTGGGACTCAAGGACAACCGCCAGAAGATCCAACTTTATGATATCCCAGAATTCCTGAAAAAATTCAATCGGGAAACCATCGGGACCAGGAGCTTTACCCTTCTTCATCTGAAACACAATCCCCTCCAGCTCATCAAGAGAGATATCTTTCATCAAATACTCATTCGCCTCCCTGGAGACCAACTGAGGAATACAAGAAAGAACCTGTGCTTCCTCAACAGAGCCCCCTTGTGAATCCTCCCTAAATAAAGTAGCAAAATACTGAGATGCCTCAGCAGAGATTTCTTGAAACGAGGCAAGACGTTCACCCCTATCATTCACCAGAAAAGGAATGGAATTACCATGCCTCCTATCCTTCACAGAATTGAAGAAGAAGGCGGTGTTTTTATCACCTTCCTGTAACCATTCAACCCGGGCCTTTTGCTTCCAATAGATTTCTTCCCGCAATTCAAATTCCTCAACCACTTTCAAAGTCTTAGCCTCCTCCCTTAGAAGATCCTCAGAGGCCCCATTCTCATGAATCAACCGCGTAATATTATTCAACTCCTCCTGTGCGGCAACCTTAGCATGAAAGATATTACCAAAACATCGCCGATTCCACCTTTTAAGCTGATATTTGACAAACTAAAGAAGCTTGGAGAATGTGTACATTGCCGTACCAAAAGTTGGTCTACCAATCCGCCACCACTCAGCCACATGTTCATGAAGAGTAGGATCCCGTAACCACATAAGCTAGAACTTGAATGAGGGAGAACGAGGCCCCCGAGCAGAGATAATACTAAGCTTAATAGGCCAATGATCAGAACCTCTCCAATCAAGAATTTCAGATCGAGTGGACCATAAGTCTCCAACCCAATAACAGGAAACCAAGAATCGATCTAGCCTCTCAGCAACACAACTCTCACCAATTCTCCTATTATTCCAAGTGAAGCGACCATTACTTGGCAGAACATCAATAAGATTTAATTCAGAAATGCTATCTCTGAATAACAGAGCAGAAGGCTCCAACCTAGGAATTCCACCTCTTTTCTCAGACAACTCCACAATAGCATTAAAATCGCCAGCCATAACCCACGGATGGTAAGGAGCTAAGCTACGAACAAAATGAAGATGGGACCATAGAAGTTGTTTACCTAAAACTCAACAGGAGCATACACATTAGAGAGGAGAATACACTCACCAGTCTCATACCAAGAGGCGACTAGGGATATAGAGGATCTAGAGGACATCCACCAGAGAGGGAAAATCTTTTGAGGGTTCCAAAAGCAAGCCACCCCTCCAGAAGCACCAAGAGCCCCCACACACTGGCATTCACCATATTTCCACAACTTAGGAGCCATGGCCAACATATTATCTACAGATAATTTAGTCTCCTGAAGAAAAAGAACATCCGGAGAATGATTCCTAACCAAATCACGAACAACTTTTTGTCGAGGGCCACTGTTCAAGCCCCTTACATTCCATGAGAGAACAATCATTTCTGGGGGCATGAAAAATGTGAATCAGAGTCTTGACTGACCCTGACTCCACCAAAGTTTCCCCAGTTAATTTAATCTTCTCCATATCCTTTTTCCTTCCCAGCTTGGAAGTCCTGTCACCAACCCCTTTCTTCAGTTCATTTTGTTGAATACCTAAACGAGAGGAGGCCAAAGAGCTCTTCCCCACATCCTTGCCACCTTTCAGGGGCAATGGGGAGCCACCTCCACCACTCTTCGAAGCTCCAATAGAAGATTCTTGTTCAGTCTAGACAATCAATTGTTGATCCGTATCCATCTGCCCAACCCCAATCTCCTGCACATCCTGCATGGCCTCCAATGGTGGCCCATCCTGTCCTGTACCCAAAGTTCCCTGATCCAAGTTCAGCAACCCCGGATTCACTTCCTCCTGGCTGAGATCATCCAGCACCTCAAACCTATTAAAAGTTTCATCATCCTGCCTCTCCCTCAAGGTCCGCTTCTGGCCCCGATTCCTATTGCGAGCCTTAACAGGGACATAACCATCATCTCCATTACCATCACCCGAATAGGCTCCTTACCATTATCAGCCCTAGGTGGATTACGAGAAGGCTGAGAAGGTTGGGGCACCACAGGCTTAGCCCTAGGGCACCTACGCTGCAAGTGACCATATTCATGACAAAGACGACACCGAAAAGGTAGGGTTTCGTAATCTAGCTGTTGCACCCAAGTATATGATCCAGCACTCACTTCAACAGAATCTGGCAGTGGCTTGCTTAAATCAATTTCTACACAGATACGAGCAAAATTCATTACCTTTTTATACTGCGTTTGTTGTGAAGACCCAACAGGTTTACCGAGCATTGAAGCCACCAAATGCAACACGTCATCCCACCAACACTCAACTGGAAACCACGGCAACCGAACCCAAACTAGGATCCGACTCGGTATTGCCTCAGTCAGGTTGAAGCCAGCATGCCATGGCTTGATAAACAAACCCACTTGGTTATAAAAATAGGGGCCACCCTCGAAGACCTTATTCTGATCTGCCATGCAATCAAAAGAGACCATAAAAAAAAAAATTGCAAGGAGCCTAATCTCCATCTCCCCCTCCGGTATCCAAGTCCGCTGAGCCCAGGATTCCAAAAATTGCAGCGAGACTCTCAAACCCATGAACTTGAAATAAAAAGAGTGCCTTGAATAGTATTCAATATCATCTGCAAGCATTTCCATCGGGATAATCAACTTCGGTCACTCTTTGCATCTTTCCAAACACCCATTAATCTTCGTTATTCGGGAACCACTAACCGATCCTAGATCATTCATCTCCATCTCTGAAGAAAATAGTGTATTATCAAAAACATTCACTCCATGCGCTCAAGGCTTCAAACCAAATGCTGATCGGAAATCCAATTTGGGGCTAGCCCCAAATGTTTCCCCACCCTGCATAGCAAAAAACAAGATCCCCAGCAGGCATGCAAACCCCCAGGACACTTTTGCAAGAAATGGAAAAAAGAAAAGACCCCAAGAGAAGGATCAAAACCCTTCCACTCACAAGCCACCCAAACAGCAGCAAGAAGGCCTCCAGAAAAGAAAAAACCCCACCACCACAACCCCGATAGCTTCAAACCCCCACAACGGAAGAGCAACACACAAAGAACGAGCTAGGGCACGGTCACCCTAGCTCGGCTTGCAGAGCACACGAATGACATCCTTCCAATTTTATTTTTAAACCCGATTGTTTCTTGTTTATTGAATTATATGTTGATGATATATTATTTATTGGTAGAGGGAAAGGTATGATTTTAGAACTAAAATGTCAGCTTGCTGCTAAATTTGAAATGAAATATCTTGGTGCAGCTAAACACATTCTTGGGATGGAAATTAAAAGAGATAGTGAATAGAAAGCTATGGCTTGGCCAAAGCAAGTATCTCAACTCAATTTTACAGAGGTTTGATAAGCAGGATTGTAGACTATTGTGTGTTCCTGTTTCAGTTGGAACAAAGTTATCTATTTTAGATTGTCCAACATCTCCATCTGAGATGGAAGACATGAGCAGAGTGCCTTACCAGAGTGTAGTTGGAAGTTTGATGTATGTTATGGTTTGTACTAGACCATACATTGCTCAAGAAGTGGGAGTTCTTTCCAGATATATGTCTAATCTTGGTAGAGTTCATTGGGATGCAGTTAAAAGAGTCTTCATATATTTGCAGGGTACCTCAGATTATTCCTTATGTTATCATAGTAATGTGATTGAAGATGATATTTCCCTTGATATTCATGGTTGTGTGGATTCAGATTGGGCAGGTGATGTTGATAGCAAAAAATCCACTAGTGCTTATGTTTTTACTTTATTTGGTGGTGTAATTAGTTGGATGAGTAAGCGACAAGTTGTGGCTTCTTTGTCCACTATTGAAGTAGAGTATATGGCAGCTACACATGCTTGTAAAGAAGCCATTTGGCTTAAGAGATTGTGTTCATATATTGGAATAAAACAAGGCGCAATGACAATTTATTGTGACAGTCAGAGTGTGATATGTCTAGCCAAGAACCTGACATTTCATGCCAGGACCAAGCACATTGATGTATAGTATCATTGTCTTAGAGATATGGTTGAAGATGGCAGGGTGAAGCAGGTTAAGGTAGAGACTTTGATGAATGTTGTTGATTCTTTAACTAATCCTGTGAGCATAGAGAAGTTCAGATGGTGTTCAGAGACTATGGGCCTTTCAGCCCCTAGCAATTAAAGAGACAATGGTTACACCCTCATGTTGCTCTTGCAAGGTGTTTGACAAGTGGGAGGTTTGTTGGGAAAATGTGTCTCAACCTTGCAATTATATATGGTTTATTGTTGATAGGTGGCGACTAATCATACAAATAATGTACACTCGTAGCAAGACGTGGGGTTCAAGACATCGCCCCAAAAATAAAATTTGACATGTCAAGGTTTTCCCGCTGACACGTCAAGGTTTTTTCCCATTGACACATCAAGATTTTTCATTAACATGTCAAATGAAAAAATGACCTTGTAAAACCCTAATTCTAGAAGGGTCCAAAAAATCTTGTTACAAGCAGCTAGGATGTATGTAGACAAGGGTGTATTCTGAATGTCTGATAGTTGTCGTGTTGTCTCTTGATCTCTGGTGGTGATACTCTTGTGAGAAGCTTGCTCTGCAAGTATATTGCAATCTTTGATTTATGAATAATATATTAGAGGCTTTTGGAGTGTGGTGTTTTTCTCCTAAAAGGGTTTTCCCCACATAAATCTTTGTGTTGCAGTATGCATGATATTTGTGTTTAAGTTTTTGTAACTGTTAAAGATCTATAAAGTTTTGCATTTTTCTCCTCTCAAGATTAGTGTAGGAAGTTGTTTTTCTACCTTAACTTCCTTACATTGTGGATATTCACAAATAGAGATTGGTGAGGCCACATCATGAAGTTCCTATGGTATCGTAGTTACTCTAAATAGGTTTTCACCTAGAAAATCTTCTTCTCAGTCATATGGTTCTTTACCAATATCAATTATGGAGAGATAGTCTTGTCCTTTATTATTTCTCCTTGGTTTCACCATAATGTTAAAGTTGAATTATAGGAATAATAGTAGCCATCTACATTTTCGTCCTTGAATTATTGTCCTATTCAAAAATTAATTAAATAGTTCATGGTCAATATAGAAGGTAAATGGTGTAGATAATAAGTAGTGTCTAAATTTTTGTAGTGCATCCACCAATTCCAAGGCCTCTCTTTTTGTTGTGGTATATTTTTTATCTGCCTATGAGAGTTTCCTACTTACAAAAGTTGTAAGATTATCTTTATTTCCCTTAGGTTGTGTTATGACTACTTTAATGGCATGCTAGATGTGTCCTCATGGACATGAAAAAGGGATGTCTAGTTCAGAAAGATCTAGATGCACTACAACAAATCCCTGTGATTTGATCCATTTTTTGCTCCGTTTTTTGCTTCCACCCACTGCTTTAATGTATTTTTTTCCAACTTTTTGAAAATGTCGGCGCTATTTATCGGGATGGCGCTATTTTTGGCATTTATTTGTGTCGATCAGGACAAGTCGACGCTAATTTTGGTGCTACATTGCGCTGACATTAGCACCACCTTTAGCGTCGATATTGGCTTTGAGTGTGGCACCACCATTAGCGCCGTATTTGGCTCTGAGTTTAGCTTCGGGTTTAGCGCCAGTTTAGACACCCCTATGTCAAAGAGACTTATTTATATGTATCATCGACGATGTAAAATAGTGAAATGTCAACAAGATACGGGCATATCGAGGAGAGAATCTCTTATGTCACATCGACAAGGTATATCTACAAGTGCTCTGCGAAACACAACTCTTGGATATAACGAAGTAATGTTGATGAGACATTGAGATATCGATAAGACAAATAAGATTGTCTCATCGACACTCCTCAAGTAATGATCAAAAGCATACACTGCTATATCGTGAGGAAGGTGAGCAACATATGCAGTAGAGCGGTATACACCACAACCCCGCAACAAGAAGCCTTAAGCAAGGCGGTAGTGCGGTAAATAGCAAAAGGGAAGGGAAAAACACCGCCATACCGCAGCGATAATCACAAGTCTCCCTGGCATGGCAGAGTTACACCGATATATAAAGAAATACCTCTGAAGGAAAATATCGATGAGACAGTGGCATATCGGCAAGAGATATTAACTTGTCTCATCGACACCGGCAACCAATATCAAAGGAACATAAGATCTAATGTCAATGAGACATTGAGATATCGGTAAGACAAATAAGATTGTCTCATCGACACTCTTCAAGTAATGATCAAAAGCATACACTGCTATACCATCGGGAAGGTGAGTAAAATATGCGGTAGAGCGGTATACACCGTAACCCTGCAGGAAGAAGCCTTGAGCAAGGCGATAGTGGGGTAAACAACATAAGGGAAGGGCAGAACACTGCCATACCGCAGTGGGTATAATAAGAGACGACGGTAGTATGGTAATCGTAGCATCATTACAATTTACAACACTAAATGTAACAAATCACGTCAGTCACAATCCATTTGAATAAATCATTTGAATATAGCCCACCAAAATACTCTAAAACTCTAATAAACATACTCTAAATTTTTTGTCAAAATCTTATTTTTAGACATAGCCCGCCAGAATGGAGTTTTCATTTTAATAAACATACAATAAAACCTTTGTTGAAACCTTATTTTCAGGCGTAGCCTGCCAAAATGGAGAAGTGTTTCAGTAAACAATGACAGAGAATGGTAAGGAGATGTGTGTGATAGGATGCATAGGATTCATTGTTGTTTATCTCATTCCTGCTCTGATCAACAAGGGTTACAATGTTCGCGCTACTGTTTGTAATCCAGGTATTTAATTGACATATGTTTGCATAATCTCAAATTCCTTCAGATGCTTTTGAAGTATCAATGTATCCTATATAGGGTTTAGGATGACTTCTTTTAATTTTCAAAAATAAATCAGATGCTTTTGAAGTATCAATGTGTCCTATATAGGGTTTAGAATAATTTCTTTTAATTTAAAAAAATAAATAAATGATGTATTTTCCTGTGTTTAGCTAATGTGGAGATCTCCTAAATCTGCCCTAGCACACTGTCCTCTTTCGCACTATGTTCATTACTCTAGCTGCTAGGGTTTTGCATTTGGCATCTTTATATCTTCATGATAGTGGCTTTTAAATAGATCTCAGACTTTGCTTTAATCTTTATCATGTAACCCTTGAGTTCCATAATCCGCCTTCAATCTCTTCTAAGAACGTTGTCTTAAGCTAGACTGCATAGTGTGCATATAAAGCAACTCATTCATACCTGCCATTGTTCCAAACCACCACTCACTGCCTTGCTTAAAATGTTGCCTCCATAAGCACAATAGCATGTTTTAAAATCATGGTTTCCAGTGATTGACCACTAAGGTCACTACTTTCATCAAGATACAATGAAATTTTTGTCTTCAAAATTAAGGCATTATGCAAGATAACATTGTGAATTGTTTGTTGTGTACAATTTGATTTTCTTGCACATTTATTGCTTTGCTAACTGCCTTTAAGACTGGATATTGCACCATTAGCTGCAATCTCAAACAACTCACTCACTATCACTTGAAGATTCCTTTCATGAGCATCCTTGTATAAAATCAAACTATGCCCTATAGACTTCCTTACTAATATAGGGGACTCATTGTTTCATCGTATTTTGAGTTTTATTTAGAAGGGGTTAATATGTGGCATTTTTATGTGCAGGAAGAAAAGATTGTGATGCAACGTTCGGGTATGGAAGGTTCAGGAAAAATTGGATTGCTATCGGTGTCATAACCAGGTTGGATTGTACCTTGCGCTAGTGTGAAACACTTTCGGGTGTTTTTGCTCAGGAGCAGAACTTGAGTATAGGAATTTCCAAATATTCGCAGAGGAAGTTCCTACATCCTAAAGATAAAATCATAAATCTGCTTATCTAGTTTCTGATCCAACCTTACATCTTTAATATCCGATAGAGAAAGTTTGTACATTCTAAGATAAAATCATAAATCTACTTGTCTTTGTACAATCACTCGTTTGAATTGTTTCTTTAACAGTTTTAGGGCCACGTCCACGTACATATCTTCTTATTTTGCTAGTTGAACGCTCAGGCTCTGCATTTTCTCCAATCTCCATCTAAAATAATCAACAACATGCATTAATTTATGATTGTACCTTGAGCTGGTGTGAAACACTTCCGGTGTTTTGCTCTGAAGCAGAACTTGTGTGTAGGAATTTCCAAATATCTGACAGAGGAAGTTCCTACATTCTAAAGATATATTCTATGAAACATTCCTTATTTTCTATGAAACAGTGTATATATTCTTGTACTTGTAAATATTATTTTACTGTTATGTCTATTAAAGAAAACAGAGTTTGAATAAAAAATGCTTCACCCTTTTTTGTAAGTGAGTATGTGAATTATTGTTTAAGGAAAAATTTTACAGAGTTTACATTTTCAGTTTACTAGTTTCAAATCTTCATTTTCTATGTATATAAAATTGTATGTGCTCTTTATCTCTAATGACATAAAACAGTAATGTCATCAGAGTCAAGGTTTTCAATTTCAGCACCATCATTGTCCACACTTTTCATATCCTGTTCACTTTTAAGTACAATCATCAAAAATTTATTTTTATTTCTTTTCCCAATTAATCTTGATTCCTTTCAGCACAACACAGTAGGTTGCATGTTAAATTTCAAACATTTTCTTTGCATTTTTTTGTATATATTATTTTCTCAATGCATCATTATGTAACAACAATTTCACTTCTGAGATATACAGTAAAAATAAATGAAAGCACATGTTTGCTTTGTCAAGGGAAATGTATGGTGAATACCCTATGTCTTTTAGATAAGTGTGCAAGCAAAATAAGACATAACTAATTGAATCTGATTTTCTACTATACAATTGTTTTTTTATGCGGAGGCTCTAGCAGCTTATCATGGATTAGTTTTGGCTAAGAAACAAGATGTTCTAAACTATGGCTACAGGGGGACTCTCTTAATGTGATTAATTGTCTCATGATGAAATGTCCTCCTTCATGGTCAATTGCCAATTTTATTAATGACTCGATATCTATTATTAACTCTTTTAAGGAGATCAAAATCACACATGTTTTTCATGAAGTGAACATGATGGCTGATGGGGTTGCTAACGTGGGAGTGGCTGAGAGATCTGAGTGGGATTCTTTTGAATCGCTACCTCTTAATCTGAAGTGTATTTCTAATGATGACCAGTTGACTTGTTTCTAGGCAAGATGTTCTTAGGGAAAGGTTTTTCATTATGATTTTAAGTTGTTTTTTGCACATCAACCCTTTGCTCTTTCAGTTTCATTATTCTTTCCTTGGTTTCCATAGAAGGATGGACTGGCAGTTTTGGCAGGGTTACTTGGAATGATAAGCTCACACGTATTGTGGGTGTTTGTTGTATTGTTTTGAGTAGCGCTTGGTTCATTTTACTTTTTCATTTCTTCCAGGTGTTCTTGTGTTTTTGTTTGTTTCCTGTCACTATGGGTGGTGACCATTGCAGAATTGAGCCAAGTTCCTGTGAAGAGTTTTAGAAAAATGCTACTATGTGGGAGCACTTGGAATTGGGGGGGGTTACTCAATTTATGCAGAGAATTCAAGGCCCAAACCCTGATGTAACGGATTTCTTTGTGAAAGGATGGAATGGGAGGTCTCTGTGTTACTAGGGCATTGAGTTTCAAATTGAAGAGGATTTTATTGCAGAGGTAACTGGTCTTTCAATTGCTGGGAGAAAGTTTTTCAGAGACAGGGGAGAGGCTAAGAAGTCTTTTGTGAATTTCTTTAAACATGATAAGAGGAAGAAGGTTAAGGAAATTAGAAGTGGAGGTTATGCTAGGAAGTCCCTTAAGCCGCTTTGGAGGGACCTCGTGTTGGCCATTATGCACTACTTCACCCTTGAAGGTAGATTCTATGTGGTTTACACTCACCATTTTATGCTCTTAAATCATTTTAGGCATAATGTTTCGGTCTCGTTTCCTTTTTACCTGTTACATTATATGGAGAAGAGTATTGAATACCATAGAAAGAACCCTAAGAAGGCGGTTCTTCATCAAGGGATTATGTGTTTTATTTTTGCTCATATCAAGCTAAAGTTGATCTCGGTCTCCCCTAAAACTCCTAGTAAGAAGGAAGTTAAAAATAATGGGTATGAAACAGGGGACTCTGCAGTGAATGGGTCGGTAGTTCGGAGGAGGAAGAGTTAGAATATGAGGATATGTCTGTTGATGAAGGAGGCTCTAAGGAAAGGGATGAGGAATCGGAAGAATGGGGTAAGGGTTATGAGACTGATGTGGAGTTGCGGGAGACTATGGCTAATTTTGTTAGAAAATCTTTGAAGGGGAAAACCAAAGGCATGAAGAAAGTTAAAGCTTCCGCCAAAAGGAAAATTGAGGTGGTTGCCCCTGGTTCGAATGTGAATCCCGTGTTGTCTTCTGGAAAAGAGGGTTTGAAGGGTTGTCATCCTATGGGTGATGAGGGTTTGAAGGGTTGTCATCCTGTGGGTGATGTGGATCCTTCAAATTTTGATTGTGTTCAGAATGCTTTGTTGGGGAACCCTGTTCCTAGTAAGGATGGTCTGCTAGAGAGCTCCCTAATGCAAGGGCTCAAGGTGTCAGTTAATTTAGGTGGTTAGTTGAGTGGCCCTGTTGATATGGGAAACTCTAAGATGGAGGTGAAGCCTAATGAGACTGGCCCCGTGGATATGCAAGGGATTGATGCGGTTAATTATTCTCAGGATTTTTCTACTATGGAGAAGGAAGTGAAGAAGGAACGTCTGGAGGTGTTAGCTGATTTGGAGAATCTTCCAGATAAGGAAAGGATAAAGGTGGATGTTGTGGATGTCAAGGATTCCCCAGCCGAAGAAGAGGATCAATAGAATAGGGATTGTTCTGATGCCCATATTGACTTGGAGCAGAAGGGTCAACCTCCGGTTAACTAGGATGAAATTGACATGAATATGTTTTGTAGAATGGCCAAAGATGGGATGAGAAAATTTCTTTCCCTGGTTAAGTGGTTATTTTCTGAGGTTAAAGAGCTCAATCTTTAGATGAAAAATTGGCAGGATGTTTGTGTTGCTATGCTAAGAGGTAACCAAAAGGAGTGCGAAATAAAAGGAAAAGTGAAATCAATGCATATTAAGCTTGATAAGCTACTGGCCGATGTTGATTGTTTGGGGGTTTCTCATGAGGAAATAATTTCCTCTTTGGAAGTTATTGTTAATAAAATGTTAGAGGATAGAGTGGCAAGTCTGGAGGATAAAATGGGAAAGATGTCGGAGGACTTGAAAATGATGGTCAATATCAGCAATAACTCTTTGAAGACCACTGCTATGGGTCTTTTTGTTCTGAATGAGAAAGCGTTGAATTGGACCGGAAAACCGCTTGACTTGGGTAATATGGAGGAAAGGATTGAAGAGATTAGTGGCTCTTACCTAGTGGAGAAAGCGGAAGCTTCTACTCCTGTGCTGGAGAAGGACATGCAGGCGAGTCTGTGCCTTAGGACGAGGAGCAAGATGAAAAAGAGGGTTGTTGTTGTTATTGAGGAGCTGAAGGATGTTATTAGTATCCATGAGGAGGTCATCAAGGAGAACATGGCCTCGACTAATGTTTTAGATAATTTGTTGTAGTTGGTGCTTCCTCTTTTGGTTTAGCAAGTTTGCTGATGTTTTTTGCTTTTGGGTTTGCTGACGAGTTGCTAATGTTCCATCTTATGTCAGCTTTTTGGTTTTTTGGGCTGCTGAGCTTAGTGGTTTAATTTCTCTTGCAGCTTGCCGTCGTTGTAAAGGGTTTCGGGGCCCCTTAAAACCTATTTTTCCTTATCAAAAATTGATTCAATCTGATTTTCTACTGTACAATTTTTTTTTATGTGCTTTTTACTTTTGGCATGTGGATTACCCTCAGAAAGAGACTACTTATCTTTTCTTAAATAAATCCTTTACATTTCCTGTCTATGAAAGGAATTTACTGCTTGACAACAAGTTCGTGAACTTCATACAAATTAAGATTGGTGTAAAAGGCCATCCCCGCAAATGTTGTTTGGTCTAGAATTATAATGGAAAATAAAAAAGCTTGCTAGGAGAATAAAATAGGTTTTTAATTGTCCAAGTACAACATAATATTACTGAAGCATTTCAAAGTTTAGGCATTTGAGATTCATGGATCTCCTTGGAGGTCACCCACCTAATATAATAATAGTAAATTATTATGAACCTTTAGTCATAAATTAAAATGCAATATAATATCTCTATGTCTCTCACACATGAACGTTTCATATAACCACATACCTTGTAAATGTCAACAATCGACTTATGGAATTCCTTAAGTCAACTGTGAGATAGGAATCCCCCCTAATTGCCAATGGCATGATATACTATCAAACACATTTATGAAAATTAATAACATTCGATTTTCACAGTCTATGATAGTTATGTAAAAATTTGCACATAGTTTATCCAGAAATCTTACTCACATAACATTTATGAAAAGGTCATTAGTAATTTTTTCTCACACAAAAAAATATCAAAATAAATTTAGTGCTTAATCAATGTTGTCTCATCTATTTCCACCCACTTTCCTCTCAACGATTTAGTATGTTTACACCGTCCACGTCCTCTGTCCATGGCCTCCTCTGTGAATAAAAATGTTGCCACAGAAGCTTTCACTGCACTACCGCTGAGAAGGAAGAAGCAACTTGTGGGACCGCGATAAAAACCGCTCTACCACACCGAGCTGATGAAGGAGCCGCGGGATAGTGGTAGTCACCGCACTATCGCACGCTAATGGTAGAAGACTTGCGGGAGCCACAAGACAGCGGTGGTCACAAAAACAAGGCAGGAGTTTGGGTAGGGCAACATTTTTATTTTCCATTACCCAATGAATATAAATTCAGCATTTGTAAATCACTTGTTCAATTCTATATCTTTTCCTTTCACGTAAAACAATGTAAATCACTTGTTTGAACACTGCAACTAAATACAAAATGAAAGAATCTCTTTTCTTTTATGCAACTCTTTAATGTTGTAATTGAATCAGACAACTTAAACACATTGCATCTTGGAACTCGAAAATATTTTTAACACTTGCAATGATTAAACATCTGCAAAGGTTAATTTTGAATTTTCACCTTAAAATAAAACTTTGAACAAAACAACTCCATCAAATTGAGATGTAGTGAAAATTTGATAACAATTAGTTTACATTCATTTACTTGCATTTGTAAGCATTCATATACATCTACACACACTTCACATCCATTTCATATAACTATGTTTGTCATATTTTTGTGTCGTTACCCATGCATTTTTTTGTGAGTAAATGGCAAAAGAACATTGTATCCTTATCCACATTTTATAATTCATGCTGATTTTTGTTCATTGCACAATAATATAATTGATTTCACATGAATTATCAAAATAACTACTTGATAGAAAATAAAGAATGTTTTATGATTTTATACAAGTGTAGCTAGCTGGTGATGTCGAGAAATATTTTTATTGTTTGGTCAGTGTAATCGAATTGAGGATGAGAACTTTGAGTCACAAGGATAGACTAGGAAAAGCGTACAATGATAGGCGCTCAATTAGGCGCACTTGCTGACGCCTTAGGCACCCCAAACTGATTACATTAACGGCCAAAATTTGGCGCTCAAGTTGGCGTTAAGGAAGAAATCAGATGACAAAAAAGGGAAAAAAAAAAGGGAAAAATGCCACGCGAAGGAAGAAATCAAAATTTAAAATTTAAAAATTTCCTGCGTGAAGGAAGAAATCAAACAACATAAAAGGGGAAAATGTTGCACAAAGAGAGCAGGGCGCTACCAGCAACTGAAGAGAGCACGAAGCCAGGATGCACGGAGGAAGTCTGATGAGGAGAGTACGTAGGTATTTGAATTTTCTCATAAGATTATTTCAAATTTATTAAATGATATTTTTATAAAAAAAATTCTTCGATCGGTGATAATATTTTTATTTTATTTAAGATAAATCAAAATATACAAAGCTCCAAATAAAAATTTCTTCCAGCACCATCACATCATGTCTGTTAAAACAGAATAAAAACCTACAGATCAAAAATCCCTACCACAACTGCCTAAAAACTATCCAACTAACTACTACCCAAACACCACCTATTTACAGTATCGAAACCAAAAATAGGGCTTAACCCCTTAAGCTTATACATCAATATCTAGCTTAAACATAGTAAACTAGTTTACACGAAAGTTCCAGAAGCGCTGCCCAGATGCAATGGGCACATTTTTGCGAGCGGCTTCACCTTCTTTCTGGGACACAAACCCTTCTTCTCACACAGCTCCTCTTTGGTGATGGCTTTGAGTCTCGCTATTATCTCCTCAGTCTCCATTAATTCAACGCACAATTTCAAAGCTTTCCACCCTCGTTCTGCACCCTCTCTCCACACAGCTTTGGTTCTTCTAGCCACCTAATGAAAGGGTGATTTATCTCTGCTACTTCTGGGTCCACACCTTCCATGCCTTTTCTCACAAAGTCTTTTCCTGGTGTAGCCCTTTCTAGGATACTCTCCATGTTCACTAAGAAATCCCTATGCACCAACGCTTTCATCACTTTCCTTAGAACCTCCATCGACTCTCCTAAGTCCAGTCCCCACACCATGATCAGAGAGTATATATCCATATTAGTCTGATATTTGTGCTTCAAATCTTTGAATCCATTACCCAGAATTATTTGCACAGATTGTGCCACCTTCACATCCTTATATAGGAACAAGCCATGCAATCTCTTCACCGTCACTTTGCCATCAAAAGGATCCAATTTCCTCCTCACTTTCAGAGTGAAGTTGGCCTCCATTTCTTCTCTGGTACGTTAGCCACCAGACTACTTCACACTATCGTCCTAACACTCTCCTTACTCCCACAAACCAAGAAGCATGGAAGGAAATGCAAGAAAAAACTTCATTACATAGCAAATTTCCAGCTATCAACATTAATGTCGAACGTACATCCAACGCCGGAAAAAAGAGCTAATTCTTCAATAATTTCAAAAAAAAATCCTTCAATAATTTGTAAGTATATTTAATATGTTAAATGATTTATTTTTTATTTCCTTGGAAAAATTAAATGATTGCATATTAATTAGTTTATAAGTAATAGTCTTCAACAAATTTATCTGGATCATCAGTAATAGTCTTCAAAATTGGCCGCCAGTTCAAGTTCATTATGCTTTCATAATACTTTATATCCATGAAAACCAAGCTCTCTAAATGGTATATCAAACTCTAGTTCAAAATATTTTAGATGAGGCTGCTCCTATAGCTCTCTTACTCACTTGACAAATCCTTGAAACTCTGACTTCTTAACATTCAAAAGATAAATGGAATATCCTCAACACCTAGTAGAGCAATCCAAAAAAGCTAACTAAAAGCTAACCTAGTTTTTTAGTTTAATAATTTCATTATAAAGTTTAAACTTTGAATGTTAATTTTTTTATGTGTTATTGGCTTATTGCAAGTTGCAACATTGTTTAATATTTCTATCTATAAATTGTCTCTATCACATTAATAGTGTGTCAAAATGGAAAGGAACTTGTTGGAAGTAGTATGCTCTAAATTGCCAATACTTAGTGAATCTAGATCCATAGTTAGTAATGTCCAAACAAAACTTGTCCCAGCAGCCATAGGGAAATGGGCATGGGGGAAGGCTTAGCTAATCAACTGACAGTATGACAACCTCCTGCGTAGGCCATTGATTATTACCCATTAAATTTTCCCATTTCCCTATGGCTACTGGGACAAGTTTTGTTTGGACATTACTAACTATGGATCTAGATTCACTAAGTATTGGCAATTTAGAGCATACTACTTCCAACGAGTTCCTTTCTATTATGAATGTGATAGAGACAAATTATAGTTATAGATATACTTAGTATTGGAAATTTGGAGCTTAACACTTCCACATTTCTTTAATCAATTTGGAGCATAAGACTAAGACTACTCAAATGACATTGCAGCCAGGTAAAAATTTATTAAGGGCATAATAGTAGTATACTTGTGTATGTGTATTTCCTTCAGCTAAAATTTGTGTTTATACTTAAGTGATCAATGTATACTTGTGTATGTGATCAAATTTTCTTCTATTTAATGATATTATTGTGTATTTAAGGTCTATTTAATAAAGGGTGCATGAAACAAGTTTTAAATCCTTAAAAATATTTAAATTTCTAGGGTTTTTTCATTTTGTCGAGTTTGCGCTGAGTCCCCTAGTTGAGTCTGAGGTGAGTCTGAGTCTCGTTACTATGGTTTTGATACAAACAAAAGGTGCTTACACATTGGCTGAATATATCCTCATCAAAATGACCAAAAATAAATTTCAAATTTGTAAGTAAACTCTGACAGTCAAGAAAAATAGTCATAAAAATTGGAAGTAAACTTTGGTAGACATGTAGGTGAACTTAATTCATCTGACTTTATGCCTCTTGGCAGACATCAAGATCTCCCCTCCTAAATTTTGGACCACATCCATTACCTCCACATAAAACTGGACATCCTTGGTCTTCTTGGTTCCCATGCCATGATATGGTTATGCAAATGAAAATGAAGCAAAGTAATCATCTCCTTCTCCGCTGGCTAGAAGAATGCATGCTTAATGTTTTGATACATGATATCAGCTCTCTCTTATGCTCTCATGGTTGAATACTGAAATCCATTATGGTGGGCCTCCAAAGTTCCAAGCATCTTCCTCTTCCACCAAATGTTGGCCGATCCACGTCTGGACCTAATTGGCTTTGTTTTTGAAGTGAAGTTTCTCCTAAGTCACGGTGTAGTTCTTGCCTTTTTAGACTCTTTCATTGCTATAGATCATCTTTGGGATTTAATCATTTGTACCACATGGTTGATGTGCTTTGAATCCTTGCATCTAAAGGAAATTTCCTTAACATAAATCTTGCTAAGGAAAATGTCCCCCATTGTAGTTGGTATTAAAGCCGGTACCTGCAACATTGAAAATTATCCTTATATAAGAATTCCCTCCATCTTGTTGGCTTGTAACACTCTTGATGGTGGCTACATGAAATCTGATTTTGATTCCTCTTCTACATCATAGGGTTCATATCCTTGATCTGACTCTTCTGAATTATCAGAATCAAATCACTAGCTTCCATATTCAAAAATTCCCAACCACCATCTTCAATAAATTTATCTGGATCATCAGTAATACTCTTCAAAATTGGTCGCCAGTTCAAGTTCATTCTGCTTTCATAATACTTTATATCCATGGAGTTCAGCCATTCCTTGATGCCATCAAGTGAATATTGAGGAATGGATTCAATGTGGAGTACATCCCGCTTGAAGTCTTTGAAAACAATAGCCATATCAAATGCCTTTTTCCCAAGTCCTACTCTCTCAAGGTTGACAATCTCAATCTCACTAATAGTGATTACCAAGGAAGGTAATTCCACCAACTCTACCAAACAGGTTTACCGTAGGAAAAATAAAAGCATAGGATTTGAAAGGAACTCCATGAAAACCAAGCTCTCTAAATGGTATATCAAACTCTAGTTCAAAATATTTTAGATGAGGCTGCTCCCATGGCTCTCTTACTCGCTTAACAAATCCTTGAAACTCTGTATTGATTTTATTTTTCTTGTCCCTCTCTTGTTGTTCTTCTTCAATTTCATCAGGATCATGCATTGACCTTCTTGCCCCTCCTAAAGTTTGGACCACATCTATTACATCCACATAAAACTGTACATCCTTGGTCTTCTTGGTTCCCACACTGTGATATGGTTATGCAAATGAAAATGAAGTAAAGTAATCATCTCCTTCTTCGCTGGTTTGATACATGATATCAACTCTCTCTTCTGCTCTCATGGTTGAATATTACTAAAATCCATTATGGTGAGCCTCCAGAGTTCCAGTCATCTTTCTTCCTCTTCCACCAAATGTTGGCCTGATCCACAAGTCTGCCAGCCTAATTGGCTTTCTTTTTTAAAGCTGAAGTTTCTCCTGACTCACCAATATTAGCTGTAACTTTTTTGAAATTTTATTATGGTATGTGCACTTTGATATGATGTAATATGATTATGGTTTTGTCTCATGTGTTGTAATATTAGATATATAACAGAAAAATAAATTATTGCATGAAATAAATAATAAATTTTCATTTTAAATGTTTTTTTTTTTCAAAACACGGGTCTTGATCCAAAAGATCAAGATGATCCTCAACATGATATAGATCCACAAAATATTGGTTCTGCCGATACAGATCACATGGCAGAGGATGATGATGATGCAGGTATGGAAGACACCGAGGCCGACGACGACGATGACGACGATGACGACGACGACGATGATGATGATGATGATGATGATGATGATGATGATGATGATGATGATGATGATGATGATGATGATGATGATGATGATGATGATGATGAGACAATTGGTGATAGTAACCAGTGACATTCATGATCATATAGACTACATCATGGATTATTGTTGATATATCGTTATGATGACTCTTTTCATGGTTACTATCATATGTATCATTTTCACAGCCTACAGTACTATATTGTTGAGTTGTATCATATTGACATGTATCATTTTCACTTATGTCGACTATTGGAAATGTATCATTTTGACATGTTTTTGATGTACTGGAATATTTGACTTTCACTTGTTTTAGTTATATATGATGATGATCTTATCAGTATTGACTTGTCAATTTATATATATTAAAAGTGGTTGATGATTTTGGATGGATATTTATTAAGTATGCTGATTTTAATTTACTGCTCAGGATGGATATTGTCAAATTCAATTAAATTATAGATATTTGACTCACTTGTTTTAATTATAGATGATGATCATGTTACAATAATTATATTGTTATTTAATCATATGAGTTAAATAATTAAATTACTTACTCTATAATCATATGAGTTATTTAAGAGGCACGATATATTTAACTAATTAAATTAAAATAAAACATATTAAATTAATAAATGGAAGCAAAACAACAAGTATTTTTAGAAGCAAAAAAGGAAGCAACAATGGAAGCCAAACTAGAAGCAAACCAAAAGTAATCTTGGAAGAAAAATTGGAAGCAAAACTGGAAGCAAACCTAGAAGCAAAACTAGCAAAACTGGAAACAAAACTAGAAGCAAAACCGGAAGCAAACCTGGAAGCAAAACCGGAAGCAAAACCAGAAGAAAACCTGGAAACAAAATCAGAAGCAAAACTGGAAGCAAAACCAGAAGCAAACTTGGAAGCAAAACTAGAAGCAAAATCGGAAGCAAACTTGGAAGCAAAACCAGAAGCAAAACTGGAAGCAAAACCGGAAGCAAAATTGGAAGCAAACATGGAGGCAAATCTGGAAGCAAAACTGGACGTCAAATTAGAAGCATAACTAGAAGCAAAAATGGGAGTAGACATGGAAGCGAATTCGGAAGCCAAATTGGGCACCAATTTTGGTGCAATTTCTGACGTTACTTCTTGGCACTATTTTAGGCGCTTTCGGAGGTGCTACGCTTTCCCGACGCTAAATCCGGCTGAAAAATCGGTGCTAAATATGGCGCCGAGTTATGCATGTCTGTTTGCGCCAAGTTTAGCACCAACCAAATTGTTCAATTCATGGCTCAAAATACACTAAAATATGGCGCAAAAGTCGGTGCTAATTGCCTGTTGTGTTGTTGTGATGGGTGCTTCTACAGTCTTCTATTTAAGTTATCGAATGGCTATTGGCATTATTTTATCCAATCAATACCTTTATTTGATTTCTTCTTTAACTATTCTTCTAGTGGTGCTACAATTTCCATATATCTTCTAATGAACTTGTGGTAATACCCCATATATCCCTAATCTTTAGTTTATATTCTTATTTCCTAGTTAATATACCAATTTTGTACTATTGGTGTTAAGTTCCAATAGAAAAAATGTATGTATAACTTATTATCATACTCTCTTATTCCTCTCCATGTTGTTATACATGTCTCTAATTGTTCCTTAGGTGTAATTGACCTATTTTATTTTTGGATTATTTCATATCCCCCTCTTCTTGTAGGTACCTTGTTCAAGTCAAAATTTTGAAAGCATGCCACATGGGAATATTATCTTAGTGGGTCTTCCACCAGCGAGTACCATTACACACTAGGGTGTCTTGTAATGAAGCAATCTATAAGTCCTCTTTATCAAAATTTATCTCCATATATTCTATATGCCCATTTAGATCTCCAACTCTTGAATATTAATGTAGCTTAATATGTGAGATACATCTTGAAATATGGTTTGGGTACCTTGGTTTTTAGGATATAAGGTCGAGATTATCTTGTGCTTCTCCTTTTATAATTTATGACGTGTTTTTTTTAATTTTGGGCAATTTGTGGTATATTTTTGGAATGCCTATATATCAAAAATACTCTTCTAAATCTATATACCTTTTGAGATTTCAATTTTGATTCTTCATGGAGCCAAGCACTTAAAAATTCTTCATTGTTTGTACTTCCATATTCACTTTCTATTGCTATTTCTCCTTTTGTGTTTGGTTCTTCAAATAAATCAATTCTTGGTAGATTGGCAATGGAGTAGATTAGTTTTGTTTTCTCCTTCTCATCTTCCTCTAAAGTTACTTCTTCTATATATGGTTTTTCTGCATCTACTCTTAGAGGTATATGAAATATTTAATTTTCTCTTGCAAAGGAAAGTTATTCCTTCATTGATTCTATTATGGCATTTGAATTCACAAATGATTTCAATGCTTGTAACGCATTAACGGCATCAAATGGTTCCTTCATTGCAACAACCTAAAAATCAACAATTATCTTCACCCCAAGGACATTGAATTCTATGTTCTTCCACATTCCTATTGTCCCCACAGATGATCCATCAGTTAAATAGATATTGTATTGTGTGTTGCTAAGTTTAGGTTTTTCTAATTTTTAACAAGTTCTTTTTGGGATCATGTTAATATCTAACTCCAAGTTGACCATTATTTATTTTTAACTTTCTTATGATTAATATACATGTAGAGATCATTAGTGGTTTTTTTTCTTTTCTTGGTCTATCTTAGAAAATATCCAAACTTTGGTCTGATGGTTTCCTATGTATTCCAATAATTGTATAATTATCTATTTTAAGGAAGTAACTTCAAAAAAAGCAACTAGTTTCCTTCTACTAATCTTGATTTATGACCTTTCCATATTTTACTACAATTTGGTCGTGTTGATGTCTATTGGGGAAGAAATTTTCTTCCTCCTCTTCTTCTTAATTCTCCTCTTCATCCTTTGTTTCCTGGATGATTTGTTTTCATTATGTGGTATTGGTACTTTGTTTAGTGTTTAGTTACTACCGTAGTTTTATTTGTATTCTTAGTGTTGGTTTGATCCTTCCTTTTTGATATTCTCCTTTCCTCATGGTACTCTTGTTTGAATGTCTCTTCCTTCATAGATGTGTCTAATTGACTAATTTCTTCTTTCTAGCACCTCCATGCCCCTTATGGTGTCTCCTTAGGTACTTTCCTCATAACTCTAGCACCTCTCAATGTGATGGGTCTTTGCAACTCATCACTTTTTTATTGTGGTGGTGTATTTTGAAAGTAATATTTTGCTTTGTCATAATCGAATAGGTCACACTCTAGGTTGCTATAGAAAGAACATTTTTTCTTCTTATTGGACCAAGATTTTGTACCATAGTGGCCCTATCTGCCACATTTGTAACAATTGGAATCTTCTCTCCTGTGCTTGTGTCTACCTCATTCCCTTCCTCCTCTACAAAGGACCTTTTATTAAAATTTATTTGGTTTTGCCATGAACGTGCTCTATATCCATGCTCCTAGGTGTACAAGGAATGCTCTACAAGTCCTTTCACATATGCCTTGTTTGAATTTTTGCTCTATCATGACCATGGTGCATGGGAAAGTGGGTTTCATATTCATCTTTTATGTATTTTATTACGAACCATAGAGATGGGCAATCATCTATCTCATGATTGTCCCATTCTCCACATAAGCTACAATATACACTTTGGTTCCTCCAAGGAACTATTGTCAAGTCTACTCTTACTATAACAACCCTTTTCTCACCTTTTAGTACAAGGAATTCATTTCTAATGTGGCCCTCTCATAATAAATGTGTGTACCAATTTTTTTCATTATTTTTTGTTATCTTCCTTGGCCAATATCTCTTGTTTCAATTTTAATTATTCTATCTCTCACCTTATTTTTTATAGTTCAATATTTTCTTCTCCTTATCGATGTTTTAAAATGTTTAAAGAACCCCATCCAAGCTTCAAAGCACATGAAGTAAGAAAATTATTTAAATTTCGTAAGGTTTAATGTTTTAACATCAATTTTAAATGTAAAGCCATCGCATGGCTTATAATTTATTGTAGTTTTTCTGGCTTGGAAGCTCCCAAACATGCGATAGAACCAATTCTTGTGATGCATTTTGATTGCATGATGTCTCTGCTGTCTGAAGTGAGGTGGGCGATAGGAGGAAAAGTTTTAATACTTGTTGGTCATTCTATTGACATTTATTCCTCCTGACAGGGATGTAAGGAGGCATTTAAGACATTAGAATTTCATGTGCATAACAAGCCTGTTAATTTTTCATTGCTCTCCCATTGCACCATCGTGAGTTTGAAGTGGGGAGATCAAGTCAAAATTTGGATGAACTATTGGCCAACCATGCAATAGCATCCCGCCATGCTGAGAAGGGTCAAAGAAGGAATTCTAATCTTTTAAACTACAGTTATACGTTGTATTCACGTCTGAATTGTTACTTAGGGCATTTCCCACCATCCTACTACAGTTTTTATGATATTTGAATCATTTTTTACTACCAACCAAGCCAAAAATGACTCTTTGTAGTTTCCCATGCCTCTGCCACTGTTATAAGGGACTTGCAGCTATTTAAAGTATCTTCCAATGGTGCAAAAACACTTAGTAACCATTTCCTACTCCCAGACATTAACTTTAATGGTGCTTTGAACGTTTTAAAGTGTCAGGCAAACCAAAAAACAACCCAAAATAGTAAAAGTTGACCTACAACCTTTCCCAACACCATTTTACGGGTTTAAAACATCCCACATCGATTTTTAAATGCTCCTCAGTGGTGTAAGATTGCCCAGACAAGATAAGCAATTATTCACAATAGGTAAGGTGTTTTGCAAGAGACCCAAAATCTCTACTGAAGGAGCTTTGAATGCAAATAATGGGTTCTTGAAATATAGAGGTCAGATGGTGCATATGTTTAAGTGATAAGAATGCAAACACATGCAAATGAAAATGTCATAGGCAAATGGTTGCCTAGAAATAGTTTGACAAAATTCCATGGTAATTGGAGAGAGGGATTTGAAGTGTTTTGAGAATCAAATTGTCAGGTCATATGTATTTCTTATTTCCAGTAGGATGGGTAGATGTCTAGGAGTTACTTGAAAAGTGAAAATAGGGTCAATTAATGTCTTTACACCATGGTTAAATATGTGCATGGGAATACAAACAGAAGGGTAAAAAACAAACTTCAGTTATAAATGAGAGACAATGAGAAGATAGTGTGAAATGGCATATTCCAAATGCTAGTTTGTTGCAAATTTGAGAGCTCAATTTATGCTAGGTGTCATTTTGTGATGTAATCTGGATACTTCCCTCTTCTTTAAAATGTAACTTCCAATCTTTGGTAACAGGTTTTGAATTTCTCCGGGAGGGCAAAAGTTTGTAAAGGGAAAATTTCTTAGTGGTATGTTAGTGGATGAAGGTTTATGTTTGTAAGTCATTAGATCATAGTTTTGTTGTATTTTTGTATTGTGATTATATGAATACCATACTGCATCGTAGTTGTCTACAATCTGGTATGTAATGTTCTTTAAATAAAATAATCAATGGCTACTAAATTCTTCCTAAACATTTGCTGCATTGAACTATTTTTGTGACTGTCTTCTATTCAAGAAATAGAGTAAATTTTTTTATGAGAATAGTGGGAATATTGTATTTTCATATGGATTATTAAGTATGATTGTGTTGCGGGCTTTCGAGGTCACATTATTACAAAGTGATAATGTATTAGTTGACCATCAAGAATATGTGTAACGTTATGATATAAAATGCATGATATATATTACATTGTAGCTCATGAAGGGCACAAATCATTCTCCTTGTGTTCTCTAGTCTCAAAAATTACTTTTAAATTCAGACCAAACGCCATTGTTTGTAAATTATTTATAATTATTCTCTACTTCATACTAGACCCTTAAAGATAACAAGGGAATGTATGCAATTACATGAATCCTTGTCCATTTGTATGAAGACCGGTATCCGGTTGGCAATGTGAAATAACCTTTTTTAATTCATGTCAATGTCATTGAAGGGGAACCCACCTAAGCTAGAAGAGCCTAATGTGCAGAAGAAATTTATCTTAAGGGTGAGTTTCTTGTTTGTTTTCTAACCTTCATGTGTCATTGATCATAAGAAGTAGCTAATCTTTAGAGGAAATTGGGAAATTGGTTGGAGGAACCAATAGATAGCATATTAATCCTATTAGATGATTTTATATTCCAACTACTAGCCATAATGAAGGTTTAACATATAATGAATTTTCTAGTATCCACTCACTCATTGCAAGTTACTTGTGCCTATTCTCCTCCACCCCCACTCCCCTTGGTGTTGTAACATGTACTAACATTGGTAAGATCATTCAAAAATGATGATTAGGAGAGATTAGAACTAGCAATTAAAGGTTGTAGCCATTGCAATAAATTGGGTTGTATACAATATTACTTTACAAGCTATTATGAATGTGAGCATTGTTAACCTCTGAAATGTTGCATAATTGATTTGTAAGTTGAGAAATCAATTACATTTCTTATGCTTATATTATAACTTGAGTTACATTTCTTTACAATAATTTGAAATTTTGGTAAGCTACAAAATAGAGTGGTTACACAAGAGCATGACCAATAACTGGATTGGGACTTTGATGTGGCAAGTATGTTGAGAACAAATTTTAAAGTAATCAAATCCCATTAAGAGCTAGAATTTGAATTCAATATGCAAATTGCTAGAGATGAAAGCACTTTTATCTAGGACGCCTATAATCTAACTAAAAAGTGCAATTATATTGCATACTTATGTAAAGAATTGGAAAGGGTAAGATATAGCTCATAAATATATTTGGAAAAAAATGCTACATATTGACCACTCTGAAATTCACATGGATGTAGATTTATCTATAGGTGTACTATAGATAGTCGACCTAACATTAGATCCCTACATATACAATCCCCTCTCATTGCCTATAGATAGATAGGGGCCATGTGGGAATTATAGCTAATGTATACGTCTAAAAATGGTCACGATTGATTAAGCTTGTTAATTAATTAAATATAAATTATTTAATTGATCTCCTAAAGTCATCTACATATAAATAAATTTAATTATTTATTTATATTGTTCATTCTTATGATTCTTCTACATTAATTAAATAAATAACTTTATTTAATTAATTACCATCTCCCATATTCCTCTTAATTAAATTAAATAAATTTTCATAATTTATTTATATTTGATTATCATATTATTCTAAGTTTGAATATTTATATTCAAAATGGAATATTCCTCCTCTTCATCTCATAGTTAAATTAAATATTTTAAATATTTAATTTAAGGCCTTCTAAATCTATCTCTCTCATATAATTAAATATTACTTATTTAATTAGGTGAGTTTCTAAATTCATCTTCTCATATAATTAAGTAAGTTTATTTATTTAATTATGAAAATTCATTTCAACTCATTCTTCAAAACGGCAACCTTCCTTTGGATCTAAATGACGAAAATTGAAGAAGAGGAAACCTTCTACTTCTCTCACTCGACTTTCGAAAATCTATTACCGTTCATCTTACCAGATTGAATCTCGACCGTTGATCTTTGCCAACTAATCTTTTGCCTTCGAAAATCTATAAATCTAACCTTTCACAAGCCATTTAGGGGGGATCTTCTTCAGACATCCGCATTCTGCCAAAATCATTCCTCAATCTTTCATTCGTTCTTATCATTCTCCATTTGTCATCATATCAAGTCGTTATGTTGCTGAAGTGAACAACCAACATTCCTCCATTATCAACCTTCAAAATCTTGCATTCTTAGTATAGCATGCATTTATTTTTAAATCTCATTCTTTAGTAGTCATTTTGTGGAGCTTAGCATACAAATCGGAGAGCTTTAGCAAAAATACTAGAGATAGAGGACAATGGGACGTCTTCAAAGGAGTTGTTGCATTGAGAGTTTGCTTTACTTTGTTTAATCAGTTTTCCTTTGATTTAAAGTCTTATTGGTGTGTTTGAATAGTATTTATTTCATTTTATTACGAATTTAACATTTTCTGTGAGTTTCTGTTGACAGTTTCCGCGTTCTGGAATCGACTTTTCAGAAAAATTTAGCGTTTACGCGCATTCGACATTTTCTACGACTCATACGGGGTTTTCTGACTTTTGTTTTGCAGGATTCTGGAGCGCATATAGTCACTGTTTCGGCGCATATAGTCACTATTTCGGCGCATCTGGGGTCTGTTCTGGCGCATCTGGGGCTTATTTAGCATTTTGGATTGTGTTTTAGCGCATACAGGCAGCATTTTCATAGGAAATCTTAAAATGGTTGTATCTTGGTTATTTTTTGGTCTTTTTCAGAGCTTTTTTTTTTGAAATGGAGTAGAATTTCATAAGCTATCCAATGGTGTAAGTTTTTATCAGATTTTAAAAATTTACAGCTTTCAAAATCGCACATATTTGAAAAAAAATTGCTTGTTTTGGGATTTAAACACACTTTCGCTTGCATGCATGTGTTTCTTCTTGTCTTGATGACTTGTTGGTGAATCATACAGAGCTGGAAAAGCGTTGGAATCAGTCACAAAATCAATTTGGAAAGCGAAAATAACCAGGTGCACTCGTTTCATCCTTCATCTCTTAATCTTGTTTGTCACATATTTCAATTTGGGGCATAAAATTAATCATTGTTTACAAACACATTTGGATTTGGGCTCTTAAAAACGAATATTGTCTTCAATCACATGTTGAAAATTGGGTCTAAAATTCACCACTGTCTTCCATCACATCTTGATTTGGGATCTAAAAAGAACAAGTGCTTGAACTTTTTTTACACACATTTCATTTCTAATCTAAGGGAAATTAATCATTGTGAGTGTGAATCAAGTGTGTGTGTGATAACAAACACCTCACTTGGTTTTCTTTTGTCAAACCCTTCATAGGAGGCTTGGGGATTTCAAAACCCCTAGGGACGACCTTAATCGAAGTGTGAATCGAAAGACACGCTTGTTTGGAAGTTACAATCTTATCACTCTTGGCTAAGCCCCAAAGAACTTTATACCTTTGGGAAGTGAAGGTGAAGGGTGGGTTACCCCTTTCTCCCAGCTGTGTGACAGGATTTTGCTTTCAAATCATCCTTAGTCAACCTTGTTCAAACTAGTTTGAAACCTAATTGGCCATACCCACTTGACTAGTCATAGGGCTTGTTGATGTGTCTTCTTCAAATGTGTGTTTAATAATCACATTCATAAATTCCAAAATTCAAACTTTCTTATGTGTCTTGCGTGTGTGATTCATGTGTGTACATGTGTGATCATTCATTTAAATATTTCCAAATCAAGCTAAACACCAAACACATAAAGACAAGTCACTTTACATGTTCTTCCAACACATTCACATCATATCCATTTCATCCTAATCAATTCAAGTCATCCAATCTAATCATTCCACATCATCACCATCACCACTTGTCAAAATGGTCATGATCATAAACAAGCCCAATCCTAAACCTAAGCCCGAGATCATAATTCAAGGAGTCCCTTTCTATAGTCCAAATAATGAAACAAAACCAAAACCTAAAATTAGACTTCGAGGGGCTTCTCCTTCCACCTCATACCAATCTAATTCATCCACTTCTTCACATTTCAATGCCACATCAACCTATCAAGCCACATCACAACAAACACATGTGAACCTAATTTCTACCTTGCAACAAGGCCAAACTTCCTCAAGTCTTAATGCCACCTTCGACAAGGGGAACACCAATCTAGCACATGCACCCTATAACTTTATCATACCTTCATCCAATCAAAACCAAAACCCTAAGCCAACACCTCCCACCCATACACCTACAAAGGATGTGACCCAAGGGCTACAAGCAAGGAATCAATTGTCGCCATGTCATTCAACACATATACTTGAACATGCAAAAGAATCCTCAAACATCATGTCAAGTCCTTCAAGCCAACCATGTCATCCACAACCACTTGATCCAATTCAAGAGTCATCCCCTTCCACCTCCATTCAAATAAGTCATGAGGTATTTCAAGAGCACAATCCTAAACATGCGGAAACATTACCCCATTATCCACATAAAGATCAACACCCTCCCAATCATTCCATTCATAACATACCTAATACTATTCATGATCAATCTTCCATCTTTGATCAAGACCCCTTTTATGATCAAGAAGACCATGATGATCCTCTTAGCCAACTTTATGCATTCCATGGTCAAGAGCTTTCCACCTCACCCATCCATGATACACAAACATCCACTTCCCTTAATGAGACATATGCCTCCCAAGCACACATAGAAGATCAAACAAATACATTGGATCTAAGTGAACACAATGCTAATCAAGATCCTAACGATCCCCCATCACCCATTATTGACCCCATTGCAAGCCCTCCATCATATACTATTGGTTTTTCTACCCTCATTCATGAATGTTCCTCCTTCGAACAACAACCATTATCTTCCCTTGCTTCATTTTCTCCATCCAATAAGAAACTCGTGTCTAGTGTTCCACCTACACCTAGTCCCATTGTCCATTGCACACTCCAAAACATGAACCACCAAGGTAAAGGTCTAGACCTTCATGAAAAAGGTATTTTGGAGCCCATCCATGTCAAAGTCCCTCCACGCTCTTATGGCCTTGGACATACACCCCAAGGACAACAACCTAAAAATGTTGGTATATCCTACATGCCTCCTAAGTCCACTTTCCATCATAAAGCCTATCGTATCCCTAAAACATATGTTGCCATTCCACCTCCATCATCCTACAAATGTCAAAAGCATGTGACCATACACCTTCCACCATCAACTTTGCCACAATTGCTTCCAACTCCTAATATCCCTCCATCAACTTTTCCACCATTACGTCCAACTCCTAATATCCCTCCATCTAATCTACCTCCCCTTCTCCCAACACCTAATATCCCCATTATCCAATCCCCTTATCCCTCCATCCATAAATAACCTAACATTCTTAATCATGATCAACAAATGCACACATTGTATAAACATGAAGCTTCCACCCATTCCACCATACCCATGGGATTCAAAAGCAAGAATTTCAATGCCTCTACCTATAAAGTAAAAAATCCTAAGGGTTCTCATGCCTTAGGACATCAATACAAAAAGTCAAAGAAAAATACATCCAAAAAGTTATATAAGCCCATACCTCCAAAAGTAAAGGCCCAAACTAAATTGGTTTGGGTACCTAAGCAAAAAGAAAGCAAGTCAAATGAGGCATATACATCACAAAAATCCCAACCATCCCCTTCCATCCAAAATGCACATTCTATTCAAAAATCTCAAATTCCTAAAACCCACAAGCAAAATAAAAATCATAGAAATACTAAGTCTATGTGGGTACGTAAAACACTTCATCCACCACCTCCTAATCAAACATCTCCATTGCTTCCTACACTGCATCCACATCAAAAGCTTCAATGTTTATCACAATGTGTGCAACCATTGGTCATGGTTCCCTTCCATTTCACAACAATCCCACATACCTCCACCTCCCCATCCTTCAACTACTATCCTACCTATCTTCCCAATCACCTTCCTATGGTCCATGCTTTTGCATAAACCTTTCATTCATCTTTTGCACAAGTCCCATATAAACCCTATCATCTTCCCTACATAATCCACATCATAATCCACTATTTTCCTCCATAATCTACACCATAATCCATCATCTACCTAATCCATCCCTTTCATGTCATCTCTTACCAACATCTATGAGCATAATGACATTTGACATGGTCCATGCAATGACATCCATATCTAGTGGGACTACCAAATTTCATACAACTAGACACTTGAGTCCCTCCCATCCATATTCCCCTTCTCCTATACAAAAAGTCAAAAAAAAAAAGGTAAAGAGAAATCCCTTCGTCCAATGGTGAAAACCTGGTAAACAGGCACCCTGGATAAGTACCATGATGAAAACCTAGCAAATAGGCGTCATGTGTAGGTTGATCTTCTATGTCGCTTACACTTGGGGGCACAATGTCTTATCTATCCAACCTATCATTCATGTCATTTCCATCCTACCTACCATCTTTAGCCATCATACATACCTATTATATTGAGTCCATTCATCCACCCTTCTTCTTTTGATCTTGATGAAGATATAGGGGCAAAAGGTTGAAACATGTTTTTTGGGTACCTCTTGACATACCTCATCCTTCCAAACAAGCCTATCATTATCCTATTGCCATAATCTTTGTCATGAAAAATCCTAAGTCTTGTACCTAGAATGGGGCATATTATTCCTATGCGACATAGTCTTTGGAAATCACATCCTTGCTCTCTTATGATGCATACATCCATTCCATTCACTATGACCTATCCTTTCCATCCATCCATATATCTAAGCCTTTTATCCCTTATCCCATCACCCACCCTTTCATCCATCAATCCCATTTATCTCCTTGCACCTAGACTTGGTTTTCCCCTTGTCATTGGTCTCTAGCACAAAGGCTACTCAAATTTTCATCCTTTGACACATCAAAACATTTCAAAGAGTCCAAAAAATTCAAAAACATTTCAAAAATCAAAAAAAAATAAAAACATTTCAAAAATCCAAAAAATCAAAACATTTCAAAGTCCAAAAATGAAAACATTCAAAGTCCAAGAAAAATCAAAACATTTCAAAATACAAAAAAAAAAATTGAAATATTTCAAAAATCCAAAGAAAAAAACATTTCAAAAAAAAAAAAACATTTCAAAAATCCAAAAATCAAAATATTTCAAAAATCCAAGCAATAAAATCAATACATCCAATCACTTCTTCCAAATTTCATCAATTCAATCCCTCACCTCAATCTAATCATTCAACCATTCAACCAAATCAATCATCTTCCTCAAAAACATTGCATCCAATCAACTCAATCCAAGCCATAATCCAAATGCAAGTCAATCCTTAATCCATACCAATCAAGTCAATCAATCTTGTCAAATTATCCAATCACATCCTTTGGTCTTGATCCTAATCTTGTCGTAAACCAAATCAAAGTCAATCAATCAATTATCATCATCCTTGTGTTGATCTAGGGACATGCCGCTCCCCACAATGACAACACTATCATCATCATCAATCAATCAATCAATCAACGGTTTACAGCTTGACAGGGGCAATTCCTTGTTTGTTTTTGTATCATTTGTGCATGCTTGCTTGCTTGTGTGTTATCATTTTATCTTACATTTGTTTCAAATCCATATCATTCTAGCTAATATTCATATCTTGTGTATGTTGGAGTAGCTTTTTGCACTATCCTTTGCATCTAAGGTCATATCATACCTTTTGTGCATTAGGACTTTAATGCTCTAAGTCTCCTTCCTCATACGTCTAGACAAGGTTGTATTACGCTGGGGCACAAGACACATCGTCACCTTGGTCCTTATATCTTGGTGCATAACGTCTAGTGCTATATCAAACATCATGGTTTCTCACTTTCATTGCAGCATAACGTATCTCTCATCTCCTTCATCCACTTCTTATCTTACATCATTCATCTTGTCTATCCTTATCATTTCATTTCGAGAGCCTACCCGTGTTTTTCCAACCCGCCTATCCTCTTGAGGGGGCATCATCATTCCATCATCATCCTATCTTTCTATCATTATCCATTCTCCTCTATCCATACCTTAACTTCTTTGAAATGATGTTACTCGACACAAATCTCATCATCTCGAACATCATCTCAAAGAGGGGAAAAATGTATACGTCTAAAAATGGTCACGATTGATTAAGCTTGTTAATTAATTAAATATAAATTATTTAATTAATCTCCTAAAGTCATCTACATATAAATAAATTTAATTATTTATTTATATTGTTCATTCTTATGATTCTTCTACATTAATTAAATAAATAACTTTATTTAATTAATTACCATCTCCCATATTCCTCTTAATTAAATTAAATAAATTTTCATAATTTATTTATATTTGATTATCATATTATTCTAAGTTTGAATATTTATATTCAAAATGGAATATTCCTCCTCTTCGTCTCATAGTTAAATTAAATATTTTAAATATTTAATTTAAGGCCTTCTAAATCTATCTCTCTCATATAATTAAATATTACTTATTTAATTAGGTGAGTTTCTAAATTCATCTTCTCATATAATTAAGTAAGTTTATTTATTTAATTATGAAAATTCATTTCAACTCATTCTTCAAAACGGCAACCTTCCTTTGGATCTAAATGACGAAAATTGAAGAAGAGGAAACCTTCTACTTCTCTCACTTGACTTTCAAAAATCTATTACCGTTCATCTTACCAAATTGAATCTCGACCGTTGATCTTTGCCAACTAAGCTTTTGCCTTCGAAAATCTATAAATCTAACCTTTCACAAGCCATTTAGGGGGGATCTTCTTCAGACATCCGCATTCTGCCAAAATCATTCCTCAATCTTTCATTCATTCTTATCATTCTCCATTTGTCATCATATCAAGTCGTTATGCTGCTGAAGTGAACAACCAACATTCCTCCATTATCAACCTTCAAAATCTTGCATTCTTAATATAGCATGCATTTATTTTTAAATCTCGTTCTTTAGTAGTCATTTTGTGGAGCTTAGCATACAAATCGGAGAGCTTTAGCAAAAATACTGGAGATAGAGGACAATGGGACGTCTTCAAAGGAGTTGCTGCATTGAGAGTTTGCTTTACTTTGTTTAATCAGTTTTCCTTTGATTTAAAGTCTTATTGGTGTGCTTGAATAGTATTTATTTCATTTTATTACGTATCTTTTCAAATCACACAGCTTTAATAGCAACACTTATAGTTATAGTAGGGCCATCCATTGTATACATGATTTCAATCATCAATCTTATCGCATACCAATCAACATCATATCACATATATAATATATTGGATATTGTATAAGAGTGAATTTTCACCCCTCTCACAAATTCCCCTTTTACACCCCCTACTTTAGAAAGATCAAACCCGAATGTGAAATTCCACATCACCCATCCACAATGAATCCACTTGGCACCTGTCTTTTGAGTCGTTGGGGGATTTTTTGTCGAGGACGCGAGCGCGACACGTAGATGTCTGCATAGTGCACTATTGTCCCTTGCATATTCCTACCTCTTGAGTCCGTAGGGACATTACGTTCTCCATTGGGCACGAAATGTAACACCTTTGTATCAACTAGCTGGCCCGGTAACGGCTCTTTCCCTCTCATTTTGATCTTCAAATGCATCCATTTCACATTCATTCATACTTATACGATCTCTTGAGCATTTGACTGGATTCTCTTAGAAATTCACAACATTTTCCTTAAGCAATTCCATCCATCTTGCTGCACTTTTTCCACCATTGGAGTTGTGACTTGGTGTCCCAAGGGACTGCTTAGTTATTGTAGCAACATAGACCTTATCAAGTTTGCATCCTCCTCTACATGCTTGAGGGAACCATGATTGAGAAGGTGATAGTGCTCATTGATTTACATAGAATAGTGCTTTTGTGACTTCGGTTTCTTTCCATTGTACTCTTTATCATATTTTCTATCTCATGGCTTTCCTAGTTGTCCGTGGAGGTGGAAACACCAAAGTGGGGGTTTGACTGAGGCAAACCCCTCTACAGCCCCAACATTTTTCCTCTCTCGGCTGTGTGTAGGTGTACGTGTGTGGAGCTTGCTAGCGAATTGGATTTTCAATGAGTTGGACTTTTTCACCTTCGTTTTCATCATCTCATTTATCGTATTCATAGTTATTTCTCGTACTTATCATTCTGTTTAGCTTATTAAATCTTATTTACTAGGTCGTTAGTAGGTTTCTTTGAATTCAGTACTATACTTTTCACTTTCTAGTCGTACGGATGCCAATGCACCATAGAGACACTAGCACGTCATGCTGTCATCCTTGACCCGTGCTGCCATCCTCAGGTAAAGAGTTGTCTGAGGTGCAATTCAATTTCCAGAAACTGTCTTGTCTAGTATCATCCAAGTATCTGGATCAGTAGAGTGACAAAAGCACTTGAGAGTGCTCTTCATTCTCTATCCTTAACCTAAACACCCACTTAGCTTGAGGTAAGATAGGACAGCCTTCTGCTCTCGACTCTTCGTGACTTGGAGCCTTGGTGTGGTTGGTCCCCCTACCTTACATTTTGGTGAACCCAACGTGAACAACGTCTATCCATTTGTTTGTGTTGACTTTTTCCCTCACACCTGGTGATTGTTGTAAACCTAAGTGTTGTGAAGGTTTATGAGCATCACAACCTAGTCCATGACTTCTGGGTATGTTGTTAGAAGAAATGTGTGACACCTACCAATGGAAAAGGCGAAGGTCGCTTCCATTTTTTCCATTCATCTGGCTACTAACTTTACTACTGGTTTTCCTACAGGTTTTACTGACGAGATGGGTTTCATAGACAGGACCACTCGTGCTCCTACCCCTCCAGCATCCCCTACAGCTTCGTCCATGGATGAGGATGATGTGCATATCCCTGCAAAAAACCTTTTGGCATTGGATAACAAATTGTTAGACCTTGTGAATCATTTGGAGAAAGCACCAATCATGGCGAGAATCGCTAGACTTGCTAGCAAGGTGAGATATCTATTGGGAAAGGATCAAACAGGCATAGAGTTCTTAGGTGGCCTTACTGATCTAACTGAAGCCTATATCCCCTCATATAAGACTAGATTGGGTACTACCCGAGGAGAGGTGCTCAATGCCTATGAGAGACAAATAGGCGTCTCGATGCCTACCACATCTGTATGCATGGTCGAAATAGGCCCTTCAATTAGTGTTTTTCCTCTGCTTCTCAAAAGCATAACACTATAAGGTGAGTAAAACACCCCTTCGTTTTAGCTTCACCCCTCCTATTGCCCCTGGCGGTGGGGGCTCTGGTGGAATGAGTGGTGGCAGCTTTGGTAACGGAGGTGGCATTGGTAGAGGCGGCTCTAGTGGAGGCCATGATGGTTTTTTTGGTAGTGAAGATGGCTTCAGCAAAGGTCCTACCGGTGGTGGTGGCTTGGGTAGTGGTCATGGCGAGGGTTCTGGAGGTGGTTCTGGTGGTGGTGGTTTTGGAGGTTCCACTGGGCCTTTGTCATCCTCTGACCCTATTTTGAACGCTCTTCTTTAGAACATGAGTCAGATGCAAAACCATTTAGCTATCCTTTCTCAAGCCTCCACCCAACCTATCTTCCAACCTTTCTTCTGACATAGTCCATTGTTGGTGGCAATTTTGAGTACTCCTTTCCCTCGGGGAATGGAGATTCCTAAGTTTGAAAAGTATGGTGGTAAAGGGGATCCATAGACACATGTGTTAGCTTTCAATGTCATTTGTACAGATTTCTTTCATCATGATGCTCTAATGGCAAAACTCTTCCCTTAATCTCTCAAGGACACAGCACTCGAGTGGTACTATTCCTTGCCTGATAATTCTATATTCTCATTTGACCAGCTCGTCAATCATTTTCTCTGTCAATTCCAGCCTAACATCAATATGAAGATAACCTTCTTGAATCTCGTCCGATGTAAGCAGGGAGAAAACGAGAAGATAATTGATTTCATAGCGCGATACCAAGCGCTCTTTTCACAGATCTCATACCCACTGCCTAACTCAGATGTGCAGAAGGTATTCATAGGCAACTTGCAGTGAACCTGGCAGGAGAAATTTTCCTTAATGAAGTATCCTTCTTTCGCACATCTATGTGCCACGTTCCGAGAGTATCAGTAAACGATGGTTCAATTTGGGGGATCTTCCTCGCGTTCCCGTTCCAAAGGAAAATCAATTGTGTCTATTTTAGGAAAAAGAAAGGCTATTGCAAATGTAGTTGTCGCGAATAACGATCACAGCCTCAAGCAACATAAAATTTACAATGCTAGTTCAATCTTATACTTCCATTCTATAGAAATTGTTAAGGATAATATCATAACTTTGGAAAATCCCCGACCTCTAAAGGAACCTTATCCTGATTGGTATGATGGGAATACTTTTTTTCAGTACCATCGTGTCAATAGGCATGATACCGAGCGTTGCATGCGCCTACTTCATGAGATACAGGACCGCATCAATGATGGTACCATCTATCTCGATGGGAAGAAACAAAATGTGAATAAGTTGATAGCGAAGGCCAATAATGAGTTGCAGATTTACATGGACCCATTTTTGTCCCATTCTGTGAACTTAATTATTGACCCCTCTAACACTTCTCCTTAGCCCTCTACATATGTTAATATGGTTTCGATTACTCCTCCCCTGCATCTTGCGACTAGTTCACCAAATGTAACTTTCACCTCGTAGGATTTTCCTTTGAATAATAATCCTTCTCCTCTATACATTCCTACTTGCCTCAATGGAAACATTGTGACAGGAGTCCTAGTTGACCCTGCGAATCAAGTAAATGTTATTACGGAAGAGACGTTATGGTTAAATTCATTGCAAAGGGAGGAATATGAGGAAACAAAGTCTACCATATGTATGCACAATGGTCTCTCTCTTAATCCATATGGCTCTATAACTCTTTCTATCCTAGTTGGGCCTAGGGTTGTGGATACAACCTTCGATGTTATACCATAATTTGATCTGTTTAGGGTGAAGTTGGACATCTCGTGGCTAGCTTCCATGAACGGAATCACTTCCATTATTCACAAATTTTTGAAGTTCTCCCATGAAGGTGTCGTGCATGTTGTTCATGACACTAGATATTAGTCATTGGTATCTCATGGGGATTATTTCCTGGATCAGTTTTGGCTTTCCCCAGTTGCTCTGCTCCCTCCTAGAATAGACCTGCTTTATCGAAACTATGTGAAGTACAAAACTGGGGGCAAAGGATAGCCGAAAATGACTCCTCCAATAGCGTAGCAACAAGTTGCCTCCTCTCGGAAGGGAAAGGAGAAACCTACCCATCATCAGGGCCCCACTTCTGTCCCCCTTCCTAAAGACAAACTTTGGCTAACTACTCCCAATTTTTGCATAAGAAGTTTGATGGTATCGGCTTGGCATAAAGCTAAGATTCGGATATCCGACATTCCTACCTTGCCTCTGAGACTCTGGCCCTACCTATATGGTAAGAAGAGGGGTCCCCATTGGAAGTCCTCTATGTCTCGGCCTCCACGGCCTCCTACCCCCAAGGCAGTGAATGGGAAGAGGCTCATCGTTGAGGCATTAGAGTCGACTCCCCTCACTATCACTCCAATCTTTGCTCAGTCTCTCCCTCCTACTCTCATCCAAGAGTCTCTCCCTCTACCAAAAATGATCGTGATGGAAATTTTGATGGCCGAGCAGGAGCCTTTTGTTCCATATCAACTTCTAGCCTCTAGCTCCCGGAGTTGCAGGAACTGCCTTGCGCATGAGCGCAAGTGTTGGCAAAAGGCTCTGACCATTGAGTAGGCCAATTTTCAAGGGAAGAAAGGGGAGTCGACTGCCCCTATTTCAGGGCCTTTTGTTGTGTCCTCCTCTCTCATCCCCTTTGCTTCAGTTCAATCAGTCCAAGTGTTGCAAGTGTAAACAACCCTAACCCTAAAAAGGTGCAGGTGTTTATTGCTCCCTCGATTGATTTGCCTCTCTTGATGTCCCTCTCAGACATCCCACCATTCTCAAAGCCTGTGGACATGTTGAACACTTTGGTTATGTCTATCGTGATCTTTTCCTCCTCCTTTGTGCCTTCTACCTCATGCATGGGGATCTCGCATCCTCTAACAAAGTGGAAAATGGAGGATAGCCTTGCTAGTAAGGGGGTTGAAAGAGGATTCCACCTTATTCAAAGGGTGGTCCTGCATTAGCATGTCCCCTCCTAGTGACGGAGGAAGTTTTGGCACCCTTGGAGTTTGTCACTACTCCTGAGTCACTCGGTGAGCCTAGCAGTGAATCTCGGGCGCTGCCTCCCTCATCTGATGAGGCAACACATGGCACTCCTATGAAGTGCATGTTTAATTCTTTGGAAAAGGTCCCAGCCCTTTCAACAATGTTTGCGAAGTCGCTGACCTTTACCCCACAAGAACCGAGCGAAGAAGACCTCGTGGGGCCTTCTTCCTTGGCTCTTGTTGTAGGGGGGTCAGAGGATTCCCTCTTGACATTCCACCCTTGCAAGCTCGTCTTCCTTCCCTGTATAATGATCTAGATTGGGAGGCCGATGACCTCTTGGTTGATGAGTGGTAGGGGGTGCCTCTTATTTATCTGTAGTGCGGTTTGTGTGTGTTTGTGTTCCCCATGCTTGTGGTATGTGTTCCTGGATGACCCTTGTCACCCTTGTAGGTGCTTGGATACAAGAAATTTTTTATGTCATACAACTTCCTCTATTATGTGTATTGATTTTCGACAATTGGGGACAATACAAAGTGTTGGGGGCATTTAGGCTTCCCTTCCATGTTGACCCAATTTTTTTTGTTTTTTTTGTTTTCTCATGAATTCTTCATATGATCTAATATAGTAGGGGGTTGATGACAGTTCATTAATATACTATTATTATACTTATATATATTTATGAGCAGCTCTGACCCCTAAATATCATATCACCCTTGTGTCCCTTGTTCATGATGTTACTATTTTTCTTTCATCTTTCTATCTTCTTTGCTTGATTTGTGATGTTGCGGTGCTCATGTGTTGTCCCTCACATGTGCGACAACATTACCACGGTGACATCTCACTATGTTTCGCGGGCCACAACATCACCTTTTTTTTCATTCTTGATTTTCTCTCCTTAGGATGTCACATGTCTTGCATTTAGCACGCACCATCCTAAGGGGGGGCTATCACATCACTTCGATTTTTGAAAAACACATTTGGTGGCCAATGAATCTTTTCTCGAAAATATTTTTGAAACCTTTTCAAAAATTGTATTCTCAACTTGGACCCCTAGTGGAACGTGTTTCTTTCATCGTAGGTTCGCAAAGAAAGAACTTGAAGGAATTTCCTCCAAGGAGGGAGAAAATTTTCCTATGGGAGAAGCCTTGACCTTCCCCTTGCAAGGGGGCATTTTCTTCCTTTCGAATTCCTTGATGAAGTTAACATCTTTCGAAAGGATTCCTTGATGTCGAATCGATTTACGAAAAACATTCTTACACTTTCAAACAACGCTTCCCTTGAATGGACCCCTTTTCTTTTTGAACGGTTCCCAAGGGACCCCTTTGAAAGCTCTTCCTTCAATTATTGATTGTTTGGTTGTTTTCCTATGTGGTTGTTTTTTGTTTTCTAACATGTTTTATCTACGGATTAACATGTTGCTTTGCAGGTGCACCTGTGAAGCTATTTTCTAGTCCAACTCTGCGGAGTCCCCTTACATCATCCTTCCTTCAGGAGAGAATACCTGGGGGTGCCTTCTGTGCAGGTCCGAGGGCATGTGAAGTGCTTGCATCCTACGGGATTTATCCATCATTGGTCTACGGGACTTCGGTGTAATTTGTTCAACTTTGTAGTTCCAAGGATCTATAGAGTCCTTTGTTCGAACCTCCTTAGGAGAGAGTACCTATGGAGTTATCTACCTGCCCTGCACTTTCAAGCTCACCAAATTACACCTGCTTCCTCGATGGTTCAGGTATACATTTCTAAACTCTTTGATCAACTTTATCGAACATTCATTAACACTCATGCTCACTCAAGTGGGAGAAAAATGTATGAGCGAATTTACACCCCCTACTTTGGAGAAATCAAACCCAAATTTGAAATTCCGCATCACCCATCCACAACAAATCCACTCAGTGCCTGTGTATTGTGTCAGTGGGGGAATTTTTGTCGAGGTCATGAGCGTGGCATGCGGACGTCTGTATGGCGCGTTGGCATCCCTGACAAATTCCTACCTCTAGAGTCCACAGGGACATTATGTTCTCTATTAGGCATGAAATGTAACACCTCTGTGTCAACCTATCAACCCGAAAAATGACTCTTTTCCTCTCATTTTGATCTTCAAATGCATCCATTTCACATTCATTCATACTTCTACGATCTCTTGAGAATTCGACTGGATTCTCTTAGAAATTCACAGCATTTTCCTTGAGCAATTCCATCCATTTTGTTGTACTCTTGCCACCATTGGAGTTGTGACTTGGTGTCCCAAGGGACTGCTTCTTCATTGTTGCAGCAGCATAGACCTTATCAATTTTCCATCCTCCTCTACGTGCTTGAGGGCACCGCGATTGAGAAGGTGATATTTCTCATTGATTTACATAGCATAGTGCTTTTGTGATTGTTCAGTTTCTTTCCATTGTACTCTTTATCATATTTTCTATCTCATGGATTTCCTAGTTGTTCGTAGAGGTGGAAACACCAAAGCGGGGGTTTGACTGAGGCAAACCCCTCTACATCCCCAACATTTTTCCTCTCTCAGCTGTGCATAGGTGTACGTGTGCATGGAGCTTGCTAGCGAACTGGATTTTCAGTGAGTTGAATTCGTCACCTTATTTTTCATCATCTCATTTATCATATTCGTAGTTATTTCTCATACAAGTATCATTTTGCTTAGTTCATTTAATCTTATTTACTAGGTTGTTAGTAGGTTTCTTTGAATTTGGTACTGTACTTTTCACTTTTTGGTCATACGGACACTAGCACACCAGAGAGACGCCAGTGTTTCGTGTTGTCGTCCTTGACCCACACTGTCGTCCTCGAGTAGAGAGTTGTTTGTGGTGCAGTCTGGAATCCATAAACTGGCTTGTCTAGTCTCATCCAAGTAGCTAGATTATTAGAGTGGCAAAAGCACTTGAGAGTGCTCTTCATTCTCTATCCTTGACCTAAACACCCGCTTAGCTTGAGGTAAGATAGAGTAGCCTTCTGCTCTCAACTCTCCGTGACCTAAAGCCTTGGTGTGGTTAGTCCCCTTATCTTACAGATATTACTATATATTCAAACATTAGAATGTACCATTGATCATATTTATTAATTAATTAAAAATTAGAATACATGTTTTTATTTTTAATTAATTAATAAATACGATGAAATGTACGTCTTGATGTATGACTAAATGTCATTGTGATGCTCCAATTGACAAGAGGGTTGTCCCCTTTCAATTTTCCTAGATTGAGTAATACAAAAGTGATGTTTCCTAAGTTTTTGGTGCAACTACAAAGAGACTTATTGAGTAGAATTCCTAATCAAGAAACAATTAACAACAAAAAATATCAATAGAGGGCTTTCCAATTCCAATAGTCTAAAACTACCTCTTTACATTCTCTAATAGGTGTAGAAGAGGAAATTTGCTACTCCTGAGTCTCTAGGACAAAGAAGAGTCTACAAGGAGCAAATGGTCCTCAACTACCTCAAGGAATAATGTCGAAGTGATAGAATAAAATTGTGATATTTTAGAAACACGAAGAGCAGATCACAAAGGTTTTTTGGATAGGCTGACAAGCTCTCGGCCAAGGATGACAGCGAGACATGCTAGCATCTCATACAGATTGAAAACTGAGAATGTCATAGAAAACAGAAAAATAACTACTTCTATTATGAGTGCTAAGAACTCTTGAAATGCGGGAAAATAACATAGTATAATAGAACTAAAATTTTAATTAAAGTAAACTAAGTAAATTGTAGATTGAATGAAATGTAGATAATGAAATGAAGGGAGAGAAAGAAAGTGCTCACAATAGAACAAACAATGAAGCCTCTAGCAAATAAATGCCTTCAATACCTGCACAGATAAGATAGAGAAAATGTTGGGACTATTTAGGGGCTTGCCTCAGTCAAACCCTTGTTTTAGTGTTCCCACCTCCATGGATAGCCAAATAGACAGCTAGATAGAAAGATAAATAGACAAGAAGATAAAATGCATAGACAAGGGATGTGATAAATCACAAGATGCTCAAAGATGTAAAACAAGAGATAGATATCACCTGTAAGGCTTGAGAAAACCAATGATAAAGAGAGAGAGATAGTTGTGAGAGTCGAGAGAATTACAAAGAGTATTGTAAGAGCTTGAGACTATTGTAGCAAGTTGTAGAGAGTTGTGCAAGCTTGAGAGAGATAAATAGAAGAGAGAATGAGAAACCAAGAGAGAAACCAAGAGAGATCCAGAGAGAGCAATAGGAATGAAAAGATAGACTTTAAAGAGAGAAAAGGAGGGAAAAGAAGGTTCTTGAGCCGTTACAAGGTGTCCCAAGCCATTTCCACTGACCAAGGTAGGTGGAAAACATGGTAAAAAATGGTCATTTGAATGTTGAAATGTCACAGGACGCTAGCGTGGTGTGCAAACATCTGCATAGCGTGCTAGTTTCCAAACAAATTACACTCAAAACAGTGGGAACGAGGAAAACACAAGGTTTGGTGCAAAGCTGACACATAGAGGTAGCTGCTAAAAAGGGGTCCTAAGCATCCTGAGGGGAAAAAGGCTAATGCAAGGGTTAAAATGATCCTACACAAATACTAAGGGAGTGGACACTAAAGTGGATGCAAAAGTGTAGGTGAAATTGTCACAAGGTGCAATTTTATGACACTACAATAGGATGATTATTAATTATAGTAGGCATTGAAGCTTATACTTTTTAAAAACTAAATTTATGCTTATGAAATGTCTCTTTTTTTTGTATTCATTATAATTAATAGAAGAAAGGGGGATTATAATGATCAACCATTACATATTTTTTATACTAACAGCATCCTTTATCATGATTTATTATATCTATTCATATGCCCCATGGGGTTTCCTATCTTCTATTTTTTGTTTAGATTACAAAAACGAGCACTTATACAAAAATATTTTTCTACAAAAAGTAACTACTGTAATATATACAGGTATATTTTTTAATACAAAAAGGAAAACTGCTAAGATTATCTTTTAGTCTATTTTCTCTTTGGTTGCATTCTTGGTTTGAAAGGTTGGGTTGTTGATCATAGGTCCATCCAGGTCAGGTTTGGTACATCCTCTATAGTACAGCCACTAGTTCATGAAATCCATCTCCTACTTGTCAATCTCTACTTTTACATTCTCCATCAGTTTCTTGAACTTTTCTTTAGCCACGTTTACTATTATGGAAACCTGCACATAGACATTGTGAATAGTGAGTCTTCTATAAGACTCAGTAAGATCCCTCCTACAACCTTGGTATTTCTCGCTATTCCTTGCTTTCCATATGTACCATAAGATTTCATAAGAGATAATAAGCCAAAAAAGATTACTTATTTTCCCAATACCTTGTATTTTACTCATTATAATTTCCTTTTTCCTTTTTATCATTCATTACCCTCTACCCCCTCGATTTATTTGGAACAAATTCGACACTTCTTTTGCAAAGTAACAATCAAAGAATATATGCATAATAAATTCAATTTTTTTCAAATTTCACAAATACTTGAGTTATTCTTTGTGTCAACATTTGGAAGCCTCTATAAGTCAGCATCCATCTAAAACCAACTTTTTTAGGATCCAAAACATTATTCCAAATATTTATAAAGATTGTGTTCCATTGGTTGTGGTTAAGATTCACGTTCCAACCTTTGTTCAATGTCTCAGACATGTCCAAGGTGCTAGCAAGCATCATGTAGATATCTTTTTCTTTTAATCTTGCAAACCTATTATCATTCAGCCAATTACAATCTTGTAAATTGCACAAGTCAGTATCCTCATTAGAATTCAAACTCAAGATATGCTTTTTTAGAACCTCATAAGTTCTCTTTTGAGTTTGAGGTATGTCAAACTCACTTCTTAGGGTGTCCCAATGTTTTACTTGACCATTTTCAATTAGGTTATGAAATTGAGAGATTCCCATTAGATTCCAAGCCTTAGTTGAACACCCTTGTAAAAGTGCCAAAGGCTTGTCTTTGTGGAAAATATTCCACAAAATGGATCTTAAATGTGAGATATTTTTTAGGTCCTCGTCTACTTGAAATTTATTCATTATATCTTTCTTACAAATTTTTCAGGCTTTCCAGATACTTTTAAATACATTGGATCCAATGGGAGATAGTGCAAAGTTCCCAAAGATAAGGTCACAAATAAGCATGTGCTTCCAAGTTTTAGCTTGTTTTGGAACAGCTCTTTCTATGTTATTCCCGCCAAGTACTTTCCAAGGTTCCTTCCCTTTGAGGGCCTTACATATCCATTTTGTTGCTAGAGCTATACCTTACTACTTTAGATGTTTCAACACTAGACCACCCTTATCTTTCTCCATACAACACACCTTGCATTTGATTGCATGTTTCTTTTTATTACCTTTACCATCTGACAATAGAAATTGCCTAATCTTTTTTTGAATTTCCTCAATCTTATAGCTACTAAAAAGCCACATTGATGATGGAATTTTCTGGCAAACCTGAGCTCTTCCTACTATTGAGGGGTATTGTTTCTTCCAACCGCTTAGTTTCCTCTCAATTTTGTTCTTCACCTAGTCGAGCACATATCCTTCAGATTGGGATTTATTGCAAAAGGTATACCGAGATAACTTACAATTTTATTTGGTCATCCCCATTGGAGACCATAATCATTAAACCATTCAGGTTGGGAATCCTCCCACCTATAGGTTATGACGGATTTGGCTTTTGAAATTCTTGCCCCTGCAGCATGGCCAAAGAAAGTCATTTTTTTCCATTAGGTTTCCAAAATTTTCTTTTTCCAGGTTTACGAAGAAGATTGTATCATCTGCAAATTGTAGATAGATTAATTCATCCTTGTTTGGAAGAGTCAACCCTTTTACTTTCAGGCTCAATGAAGGGTCCCTTAATATATGATGTGCATATGCAGCAGTTACAAATAATGAAGGATCCAAGGGGCAACCTTGTCTTATGGATCTTTGCAACTCGAATTCCTCTGTCAAAGATCCATTATCTCAATTTGAGCAATTGCATCCTTTAGCATAGCTTTGATCATCTGGAAAAGTCTCTTTGGGAAGCCAAAGGCTTCCAGGACCATCATTATAAAAGGCCATTCAACCCTGTCATAGGCCTTCTCAAATTCAACCAGAAGTATGCCTATATTTTGGTGGAATTTTTTGCCCAGTCCATCACTTCCCAACTTGTTAGCTGGTTTTCTAGTACATACCTTCCTTTTATAAATTCAATCTGGGTATTAGTGATGATCTTGGGGAGGACTATAGAGAGTCTCGAGGCAATGGCTTTTGTAAAAAAATATAGGAGACATTCAAGAGTGTTATGGATCTCCAATTCTTTACCAAGGCTATATCCCCTTCCTTGGGGATAAGCTTAATAATCCCTTTGTTTATAGTTCTTCCGATAGATTGAACTTTTGTAGCTTCAGTATACACTTGAAGGAGATCATCACTTATCCACTCAATATTTCTTTTATAGAACTCCACAAGCATACCCATCCGCTCCTAGAGATTTGTCATTCTTAAGGGTTAGGATAGCCCTTTTGATCTCCTTAGTTAATTGCTTATTCAACATCTTTGCATCCTATTTTGAGACCTTCAGTGGGATCAATCTCTTATAATCCACTCTTGCTTTTATAGTGTGTGGGTTGTTGCCCTCAGAAGAAAAGAGCTCTTTGTAGAAAAGAAAGAAATTTCTTTGAATTTCCTTGGGGTCTTTTGCTAGTTCATTTTCATTCCAAGCAAAGTTGATTAGTCCTTTTGATTCCTTATCCTTAAGCATTCTGAAGAAAAAATTGGACCCTTTATCCCCATGATTATCCCAATTTAACCTTGCTCTAACTTTTATTCCTTGATCCTCATGGTTCTGAATTTTCCTTTGCTCACCTTTGGTTGTTATCGGCTCTTTGTTTAGCTCTAGGCTTTTTGGGTCTTCTTGGATCAAGCTTTCAGCCTTCAAAATCCCTTCTTGCAATGAGTTTTCTTTCTTTCTCAAATATTTTACTTTTTGTTCACCTATGGTCTAAAAGACCTTTAACCAAGCCTCTATGTTAGCATTCCATCTTATTATGTTTGATACATTCTTATACATCCATTTATTAATCTCCTTGATGAGGAAGATTGCATCATTATAGTCCTCATTGCTCAAGAGACTTTTAATTAGCAAAAAAAAATTGTCCTTTAGAGAGGTAGTCGGGTTCTTGTCTAGCGTAACTTTAACTATATTTGGGTGGTGGTCTGAGAGTGTCCAAGGGCACACCTTCACACTGCTATTAGAATCCTCTACCTTATCAAATTGGAAAATCTCTTTATGTGCACAGAACCTATCCAACCTATAAAATACCCTCTTGTTCCTTTTTTGATAATTACACCATGTAAACCAGATACTCTTGATTTCTTTCCTTGACCCCTCTAAAGGGTCAAAGAGTTTGAACCTATTTTACATTTTGTACCAGAAGTACTTTTCATTCCCTTTCCAACCCATGTCACATCCCCCAGACTTGTCAGGTTCTCTATCATGTTGAAGTCCCCCTATAATATATGGAACATCCTAAAGCTTGCTTATCCAGTCCCAACGCTCACATCTTTGTCTATAGTCATTTGAGGCATAAATAGAGCATAAGCAAAAAATTATTATCCTTCTCAATTATGACCCATACAGCCCTGTTACAAGGTGAGGTACCATGGGATATTACTCATTTGGCCCAACACTTAGCAAGAAGGATTGCACTCCCTCCTTTGCCTTTCTCATGCTTAGTTGCATAGTGGGAAGAATCTCTCCAAATGAAGTTGAGATTAGTCTCTAGGCTAAAATTGACTACTTTAACCTCTTACAACAACATAGCATCCTTGTGTTTTTCTTTATATAAAAATATCCTTGTGTTATATTTTCTATTTGGGGATTCTAGCCCCCTTATGTTCCAGGAGATGCAATTAAAGGTCATTTGAAACCATTTCTTGTGGTTCTTCCTCCGAGGTCCTAAATCTTTTGAAGCATTTAGGAAGAGAAACCTTGTTAGATTTGTTTTTTCTGATAGGGGACTGATTCCTCCTTTTTCTTTTACCTTCTTTTCTTTTGTTTTAGCCAATTGTTAACAAAGGAGCCATCTCTTCCTTCATCATGTGTATTAGTGTTATCTAAGCCCTCTTGGGGCACATGCATGTTTGTGACATAGTCTTTGTTTAACTTTTCAAGGTTTCACATTAGGTTTAATTTATTTAAGCTCTGTTTATTTTCCAAAGCATGGTTCTTTTTAGAGTTTAGGTTGTGGTTCTTCCACTGTTGTTTGGAACTAGCACAATCATTAGTCCAGCCATTGGAGTCCACACTTATCTTGGTGATCCCATTATTAAAACCATTAGAGGTTCTTCAATTCCATGGTTGGTCTCAAGGAATTCATGGTCTTCCCCAAATCTGTCATAGACTAAGGAGAATTCTCATTATTTCCACTCAAATCCAAACAGCGATCAGAGACTAACGGGGTTACTTTATGTTTCATTTTATCTATGCTAGAGGTGGCATCCTTGTTTAATGTCTCCTTTTGAAAAACAAAATCTTACAATCATTACAACACAATTAATTATACATATAATATTTGTTGGCCCACATTTGTTGTTGGGTCAAAAGATCGATCTATCAACGCCTGATACAAATGGTAGAGACATGAATCGCACAGGAGGCAGTTAGTCCCTTGTCACAAATCCTGAGGGGAGCGCTAACCATCTACCAACAATCTCCCCCTCAGTGTTACCTAAGGGGATTCGAACCCAT